>CABHPP010138156.1:13134-25104 GCA_902168425.1 Peromyscus attwateri | reverse complement strand
TGTGTGTGTGTGTGTGTGTGTGTGTGTGTGTGTGTGTGTGTGTGTGTTTTATACAAGTTGATACCATGATATTGCAATTGCTCTTGGATACCTCCAAGAATGTGAGAATAAAGCCCTATTGTGAAGATACCACACACTTTGGGCATGGGACTGGAAAGCACTGAGTTGGAGCTGACCTAGAAGGGTCCTCCTTGAAGCTGACTCTCACAGTACTGGACGATGCTGGGCAAGCTGCCAAGGAAGAAAAACAATCAATAGTCCTATCCAGCCATAAGTCCTATAAACCACAACAATGACTGCCCCCAGTAAACTATTTCCAGTGGTGCAATACTGACATTTTTATCTTGAGAACAATCAACAATTGTCTAATGGGATGTAAACACCATTCAGTGGAGGGAGTTCGTGACTTATACTGTAAACTGAGCCAACTATCAGTAGTTGAAGAGGTCATAGACCCTAGAGGAGAATATATTACTACTATTTTCCTAAACCAATATAATTTCTAACTGTGTTCTATAAACTTAGTCTTACATCCAAAGATCTGAAAAGCTTTCACCCCATCAAAGAAACTTTATTTAGCAACAGATAGAGACTATTAGAGATCCACAACTGGTCAAAATGCGGAGAGTAAGTAAATGCGGAGTGCCCAGCCCTAACTGATGCATCTACAACACAACTTCTACACCTAAGACCTGGGAAAATTTGTCTAGGAGTGGGATAAAAACGATGACCAAGATGCCTACTGTAAAATCATGTCTTCTAGAAATGACGAGGATGCTGAGCCCACGAAATTCTCAACAATTTGAGATTTCCATCCTACTGAAAAGCAAAATCAGTAGACTTGCATCCTATTGAAATAACCAATCTCCCCTTTAAAATGCGCAAATATTTCATATTTTTTATTATAATTAATTGAATCATGGTAATGGTGTCATTGTGATTTTCAACAAAACACTGTTTCGTGTGCATTAATGGAGTCCTGTCGTGTGTGAGGGGTAGATCACACACCATGGCCTTTGCATTCTTTTCCATGAAAATTTCTAGAATAATTCACCTTTTTCCTTGCCCATGGCCATTGATGTCATTTTGAGCCTTTCATCTTCTGTTGGCTATTCTGTTCGCCCCCATCAGACTTATTTCCTATTCTTTGGAGTTGAAGGACTCCAAATGACTGTTGAAGGACAGGAGTGTATCTCCTTATTCTGTGGCTTCTGGTTTGGTTTGGTTTGAATAAAACAAAAAGATGTGGAGGTTGAGAACAATAAATCTAGCTTCTATTTTTTACAATTAGACCTCACAATTGTAGTTTCCTTTCTGAGGGTCTGTCAGGCTGAGGTGGTTCATGACTTTCCAATATTTCTACAGCTAACCAGCTCCTTACTTAACTTTACGTTTATCTCAGGAAATATTTTATTTATTAATACACCCTTTAATAAACTCCAGAAAATTGTGCCCTCTCCTAGCAAAACACAGAACAATATATTGCCCTATTCTAACCATTGGAATTGTCTTAAGAGACTATATGTCTATAGCCTGTCCTTTGCCTTCATTGCAAAGCCTCCTCAACCAGGGACAGAATCTCCTCCAAAATGCAAACATAACGATGCCACATTCCTGAGCAAAATCCTCTACATATAGGTGACAATTGTGCAGTTTGGCCTTTTTGTGGGACTCCTAACAATGGGATCAGGGGCTGTCTCTGACATTTTTGCTGACTGTTGGGACCCTCTCCTCACACTGGGTTGCCTTGTCCAGCCTTAATACAAGGGAAGGCGCTTAGTCTTACTGCGACTTGATATGCCCTGTTTTGTTGATACCCATGGGAGGGCTGCTCTTTCCTTAATAGAAATGGAGGAGGAGTGGATAGGGGACAGAGAGGAGGTGGTGGGGAGGGATGGGTAGGAGAGGAGCGAAGGGAAACTGATGTCAGGATATAAAAATAATAATAATATTTTTTTAATCTTATGGTACCTCATCGCCATAGCAGCAGTTTCTGATCTGAGTTGTTTCAAATGGTCTGCAGATCCTTACACTCACAGATGCGCACACACACATACATACATACACACACACACACACACACACACACACACACACACACGAGAGAGAAAGAGAGAGAATAAGGTGAAAGTTTTGTATGTGCATATACAAATATTTTTTAATTTTGACTCTATGATTATTTTAGCTTAACTCCTGAATACTGGAGCTAGAGAAATGGCTCAGTGGTTAAGAGCACGGGCTGCTCATCCGGAAGACTCAGGTTTTGTTCCTAGAATCCATATAGCAGTTCACAGCCATCCGTAACTCGAGTGCTACGGGACCTGATGCCCTCTTCTGGCCTCCATGGGCACCAGACAAGTGGTGCATAGACACATGAAATAAAAATTAATAAATCTTTAAAACTAAATTAACTGCTGGGCATTGACAATACCCCTGGCTTCATATTGACTTCATCACAATATGTTTTTCTTCAGTTGCATATTAAAATAACATTCATATTCAAAAGATAAAGTCCAGACTGTCTTCTGGTTTTCCAGTTTATTCTTCTATTGCTTAATTGTATGCACTTACATTTAATCTAAGAGTCACACTTGGAATTGTAATTTCAGGTGCTTCTTCTACTTCTGAACTATATTCATCCATACTTAATAATGCTTTAATAATGAATTCTCTTTTGTTTTATAATAAAATATTCTACTAAAACCAATAAGCTAGAGTTGTAGTGCTTTATATGTGTTATCTTAGTTAATATCTATTATAGTCACAGAAGTGAAGGTAAAGAGGTTGTACACAGTCAAAACTTAAGACGTGAAATATGACCAGACTTCAAAACTATACATTTAAGACTCAAATAGGATTCTAGTTCAGGCATGACATTCTCTTTATAAAACTTCTTCATGGGACTGGATATAATAGTTCAAGTTGTTAGGGGTACTTGCTACACAACACGAAGACCTGAGTTCATATACCAACACCTACATAACAAGCCAGGTGTGGTCTCACAAGTGCCAATAACCCCGGTGTTGTGAGGGGTTGTGACAGGAGTTCACTGTGGCTTGCTGGTTTCCAGCCTAGCTGAAAAAAATGTGAGCTCCAGATCCAGATCCAGGGAGAGTCCCTTTCTCAAACAAATAGGGATGAGGGATGATAGAGGAGAACACCCAATGTCCTCTTCTGGTCTCTTTATGCCCACAGCCACACATGTACACACACACAGTCACATGCACCTATAACACACACACACACACACACACACACACACACACACATTCTCACATGGCCTCTACTTTCCAGTACCATGTCACTTTGCACTAACCTACCCATACTCTACTGTCATGTTTTACTTACCTGCCTTACTGTGTGACGTGTAAGGATAGATTCCCCTTCCTTCCTTCCATCCTTCCTCCCTTCCAATGCAGTCTTGTCTGAAAAATTCTGAGCTGAAGTGATCTTCCTACTCAAGCCTCCCAGCAACTACGACAATAGCACATACCTACTTTTTTTTGTTTTATTTTGTTTTTTGAGACAGGGTTTCTCTGTGTAGCCATGGCTGTCCTGGAACTCACTCTGTAGACCAGGCCGGCCTCAAACTCACAGAGATCAGCTGCTTCTGCCTCCCAAGTGCTGGAATTAAAGGTGTGTACCACCACTGCCTGGTACCTGGCTACTTTTGATTATTATCAGAATATAAAGAATGTCTGAATATTAAATGTAGAATTATTATTAATACATTCTAAAGGAATGATACTGTTTTAATAGTAAATTGAAACAATGTAACAATATTTCTATTAAGTGTCCATTTTCTCTCTACTCCTGTCCCAAAACTGGGTCATTTATATAATATGTCATCAGACTTTATCAGAGCACTATTTTCAATGATTAACTCGTCATATGTGCAAAGAAAACTCACTTCTCCCTTTAACTTTAATTGAATTAATATACATGGAAGTGTTAACAATACTTAAAATGTTTGCAACCAATATCATATGTTATAAATTAGCTCCACAATTGTGGTTGATATATTGTGCACCCCAATAAACTTATCTGGAGGTCAGAGAACAGAACAGCCATAATATTAAAAATAGAGTTTAGGCAGTGGTAGCACACTCCTTTAATCCTAGCATTCCAAAGGCAGAGATCGATCTAGATCTCTGTGAGTTCAATCCCACCCTGGAAACAGTCAGGCATGGTGACTCACACCTTTAATCCCAGGAAGTGATGGCAGAAAGCAGAAAGGTATATAAGGCGTGAGGACCAGGAACTAGAGATGGTTAAGCTTTTAGGCTTTTGAGCAGCAGTTCAGCTGAGGTCCATTTGGATGAGGACTCAGAAGCTTCCAGTCTGAGGAAACAGGATCAGCTGAGGAACTGGCAAGGTGAGGTGGCTATGGCTTGTTCTGCTTCTATGCTCTTCCAGCATTCACCCCAATACCTGGCTTTAGGTTTGATTTCATTAATAAGACCTTCTAACAATTCATGCTACACACAATGGAAAACAGCTTACCTAAAAAAGTACATTGTAATGTATGTTGTTTTAATTACTAAACTCTAGATGAATCTTAAAAGACACATGTGGTAGAAAAAGCACCCAAACATGCATTTAACAACATGCTATCAATTCACTAGAAAATTAAATATGTAAACACTGCCATTTGACCACAAAATATTTCATAAACAAGAGTAAGGTTTATCAAAAATGCAATTGCCGCCCAATCCGTGACATAAAACATGCAATGCCAATGACTAGTGTTTACTAAAATCTGCTCAGTGCTGGGCATTTTTTTTCTTAATGCTTTATATTCATTAAAGTGTTTAACCAGTAAAACTACTTTGAATTGTTATTTTCCCATGTGTTAGATACAGGAACTGAATGGAGAAAGAAAAGCAACAGGGTGGGTCTGGGGGTGGAGGGATGATTAGTGCTTTCTCTTTAAGCACAAGGACCTGAGTTCAGATGCCTTGCACCCACATGAAAGAAAAAAACTAGGTATGACTGTACATACGTGCAACTGCAGCATCGTGGCAGGGGAGGGTAGAGGAGGGGGTGGGCAATGTAGAAGTGGATCTTGAAAACTCACAGACCAGCCAGACAGAGACCTGTCTCAAGTCAATCGGGTGCAGAGGGATATAAGACACCCAACATTCTGCTCTGGTCTCTGCCTGAGTAGTCATGGGCATGAACACCCACACACCCACTTACATGCCCCATGCATTCACACACACACACACACACACACACATACAAAACAAGTAAGAAAAACAGAAACTAAAAATATTAATAGTAAATGCTGATAGTTGCAAATGCCCTCATGGTATATAGGAGACCAGTGACTGAACATTTGAGCCTACTTAATCACTATGGAATACTGAATTATTAAATAAATAAAAAGTAAATTTTTATTGATGAGTAATCCCCCCAAAATTAGGAATGTGGAAACACACTGGTCCATATAACTGCCTTGACTGATTCTGGGGATAACACACTTTCAGCATTGGAAAGAAAATGCTCAGCGAACCATTACAATCAGTTTATACTAAACATCACATCATATCAGTGATTTCTCTTTTCTCTTTCTTGACAACATAATCCTGCAAACTTCTTGCAGTACATTGAGGCAATTTAAAGCACACTTATTGGAACCAGTTTGCCTACACTTAGGTTCTGTTCAACCTCTTTTTAGTTGAATTTCTCAATTTACTCATCTATAAAATGGGAGTAATAGAGTGGTTTTCTAGGTTTGTTGTGATGATTGCATTACTTGACATATATGAAGCATTCTGACAGTTCCTAACACAGACTAGGTAGCAGATATTAGTATTTTATCATGACAAGGAGATTACCCTGTTTCTAAAACAGGGTCTCACTGTGTTGCCCTGGCTGTCCCGAAACTCAATATGTAGATCAAGAAGGTCTCAAACTCACAGAGATCCACCTGCCTATACTTCCTGAGTGCAGGGATTAAAGGCATGCACCACCACACCCAGCTGGTGATTGCTCTTATAATTGTTGTAAATTTTATAAACCTATCCTTTGTGTCCATTGTTAGTATGGGTTTTATTATATTTTATGTTTTATTTATTTCATGACTGCTTGGAGTTCACATAAGACTGAAACATGGCATGAGAATTGGTTTCCAGGCCATCTATAAAGAACTGAAAGCATTCTACACACAAGCAGTTGAAAGTCTGTGGTTACGGGGTCACAGTGAAGAGTGTGTTAGAATCACAGTCCACCCTGAACCTTATTCCACAAGCCTGGGTTCAGCACCTTGGACAGAGATGCTCACGCTCTGACTGCTCAAGCAAGCATTGGGACCATGTTCAGAAAACAGAGAAATACACGGAAATGCATGTAACTCCATTAATGTCTTTATATACATGAAAATACTTATTATTCTGTTCTCAAGAAATCAAAATCACAATAGGGTCTAAATATGTCAAACAATAGAGAAGAGAAAATAACTAAGATTTCAGCAATGATGCCCTGATTCTATTTCTATCTGCGTCCCCAGGGATGCATGTTGATGATTTTCTAAGTTGTTTTTTAAGTATTAATTAGAACTTGTTATGTAGCTCAGCTGGTAGAGGGCTTGTCTAGAGCACACAAAGCCCTGGATCTGATGCCCAGCACCACACATTTGGTGTAGTGGTGCGTGTCTATAATCCCAGCACTGGGGAGGTGGGGACAGAAGGTCAGAAGGTCCATGTATCTTTAGATACACAGTAAGTTTGAGGCTAGCATGAAATGAGATACTTAAAACACTGCCTTAGCAAGAGAAAACTGAGTTATTTTGTTGCACTGGAGCATGCCGTATTTAAAGTTACAGAATTAATGAGGTTGGTAAGTGCTATGAATGATGTTGATAAATATTTTATTTAGTAGCAATTTATGCACTGCATGAAATTTATATTTAGAAGATATTTTAAACACAAATACACAGTCTTGTTCTCTGGAAGATAATCTCACTGTCATATGTACTTTCTACCCCAAAGATGTTTGTACTTATTTTTTCCATCATTTTGCCATAAAATTATAAATTCTTAGTGTTGTTTTATTATTGTAGAATGTTTTTTTAGCTTGTGTGTTTGGGTTCTATTAATTTTAAAATAAAGCAATTTTACTTCTCAACTGAATTTAACACTTGGCAAATTCTCTGCAAAGTGAAAGGCACTACACAAAACTCCAGAACAGCCTTTCTTCGACAAAATTTGATCTTCATCATGTCCCCATATGCAGTTCACAAGGCCTTCAACATGTCTTCAGTTCAAGACCTTTTGGGTTTGTTTCCCTTTTCTTACTTTTGTAGTTGTCTTCAAATAAGAATATATTTTTCAGATAGAAAAATTTGAGGAAAGCATTTTTCAAAGTACAGAGTTCCAGGGAAGATATTTCAAGAAACTGAAATAGTTTGTGTGGCAGAAAGAGAAAGCTAGCCCTTTCTGGAGGTGTACAAGAAAACATCACCACAACTGAAGGTAGTACAAGAACCTTGAAGTACCGTCCCTCCCTGAGCTTAATGGAGTACATGGCTATCAAAGGTAACTGATTTTACAAAATGCTTTCCAAATCACAAATTATACCTTCTTTTTTAATGGCATATTTCATCACCAGAAGATATCTAGAATTTCCCCCTCGATTCCCTTTATAATAGAAACCTTGAAGCCTTTCAACAGTATCCATCCACTTGCCTCACCCCAAGTCTCTGGTAACCATCACTGTGCTTTCTCATACCAAGAGTTCATATGATTTAGATTCAAGTTCTTCAAAATAAGAACCTGAGATGGTTTTTCTTTATCCAGCTCTTTTCATTTAATATAATGCCTTCCTCCATATAATTACAAATGCGAAAGACTTCCCCAGCCTTTAAGGATGAATAGTATTCCATTGAACATATACACCACTTTCTCCATTCGGCCATAGATGATGGATACTTAGGGTTCATTCTAAAGCTTAGCTTTTTATATAATGCTGTAATAAATGGAAATACAAATATTTCTTCAATATACAATATTCAAGTCCTTTGGATATGTATTCAGAAGTGGTGTTATTGACTCACATGGTAATTTGACTTTTACCTCTCCATAATGACCATACTAATTGACTTTACCACCTACAGTCTGCAAGGACCTTCTTCACATCCTGCTCACATTTGCTGCTTTCTGACTGTTGATGATGGCTATTCTGACTGTTGTATGGTTCTAATTTTAATTTTCACAATGATTAATGCTGTTGAACACTTTATATACCTGTTGGTCATTTGTATGTCTTATTTTGACAAATATTTACTTAAGTGCTTCACCTATATTAATAAGACTACTTGTTTTCTCGACATTGAGTTATTTTATGCTCACTCCACATTTAAGATCTTAAGCTAATACATGCCAGGAGGTTTTACTAGACAGTCCTGTTCATACTATGTTTAGATATTTCCAAATCATTCATGACAAGGAATTGTTGAAGCAATATTAAATGTGTTGTAAATAAATCCAAAGAATGCATTTACTACCTCAAAAGGAAAAGCAAACAAAGAGAAAGCTTACACAATATTTGTAGTAGGTTTTATATGTACAAAAATAAACACATGTGGCTTCAAGGCAGCCGTGTTAGTAGAAAATACAATCTTAATAGAATGAATTAGAGGGAATTGAGATTTTAAAGACATGAATTCAAGTATAGAATTCAACAAACTAAAGGCTATAGCGTTTGCTATAATGATAAGGATGGGCTAGGTTAGGATGTACTGAGAGTATTTTCCTGTCCAAAATAGGCTCAGCACTGGGTGAAGGCTGGCCATTTTCACACTGTCACCATTACAATACAAGGCATTCTGGTTTGCAGAAGATAAAGAAACTGTGCCAGATTTTAAGAACTTCTGCTTAAAAGCACTTCATTCATTCACTGTCCAAAGCAAGTCACTCCCCACAGTAGTATCAGGAATGCCTATGGAGGGAAAGAGAGGCAAACTGGGAGTTCTGAAAAGCAGTGATATATTATTAGCTATTAACACATGCAGAATCAGAGGGAGCAAACAGAGAGAATGTGAAAGAGCAAATTCTTCACATATATGCATGCATATATATATAATTTATATAAATGTGTGTATAAATTTGATGACTGGTGTTAATTGTCACCTGGACAGACTCTGGAATCACCTGGGATGTGGGTCCCTAGGCAAGCCTGTGGGGGATAAACTTGATTACATTAACTGAGAAAACACCTAGCCACTGTGGGTGGTATCATTCTCTGGCTGAGCTCCTGGACTGCATAGGTCAGAGGTTCTCCACATGTGGGTCATAATCCCTTTGAGTTGCATATCAGATGGTTGTTTTGCATTCACTCCAGGACTCCACAGTGCACTGGTGGTCTTAGAACCCAGGGGAGAACAGAGGCTAGGAAGTCAAATGGCTGTGAGTGTGAATCTGAGCTAGGAACCATTAGGAAGAGTGCCGGTCTGGGGCAGCTTGTTTATTGTGTTAAAAGGCTAGTTTATATTTAGCTTAAAACAAAGGAACTATTGAAATACACCTAATTTGCATACACAGTCAGATTGAAGGCAAGCAGGATTAACAGTTTGACTACCAAGCAATCCCTGAGCAGAGGGAAGTGCAGGAAGGAAACTAGATTTCTGAGCAGCAGAGGTGGTACTTAGTTTATCAGATGGCAGACTGTCAGCAAAATAACATATGTTAATACCATCTTTCTGGTGTGGAGGAAAAGACTTGGTGGCTTTTAAAGTAACATGACCTTTTGTCCCCATGAAGTGGATCCAGGTTTTTCAACCTGAGTCTAGAACGAATGCCCTACACCTACAGGTAAAATCTCTGAGAGATTTCAGGATACAAGCACACTCCACAGATGTGTTTGAGTCTGGAATCCCACATCAGATATCCTGCATATCAGATATTTACACTATGATTCATAACAGTAGCAAAATTACAGTTATGAAGTAGTATCAAAATACTTTTATGATTGGGGGTCACCACAACATGGGGAACTATATTAAAGGGTCACATTATTAGGAAGGTTGAGAACCGCTGGTACAGGTGGAGAAGATGAACTGAGCAACAGCAAGAATTCATTGCTGTTTACTTCCTGATTGTGGATGATATGCAACCAGCTTATTCAAGCCTCTGCCACCTTGACTTCCCTGCCGTGAAGTACTGTAGTTTTGAATTAGCTGCTTTTGTGAGGGTGTTTTAATAATAGTAACAGAAAAGTAACTGAGAATATATATATGATCATGACCTACATATAGATATGATATATATGATGCATGATTATATATGAGATGTATATATGTATATATGTGTATATACATATCTATGTATATCATACATACATATATATATGATTCAACTAATAAGTGTATACTCAGAAAATAGATCATTAGGCAATTTCTCTATATTGTAATGCTCACAGAGCATACTTGTACAAATCTAAACAATATAGCCTGTTGCTCCTAAGCTATAAACCTGTACAGCCGGTTACTGTACTGATGTCTGGGGTAGCTGTTATACGGTAGGAAATTTTATGTACCTAAACATATCTATACATAGAAAAGGTAAATTCAAACTGTAGACCATGGAAAACTTTCTGTTCCACTATAATCTTATGGCACTGCCGTCACTACTGCTGCCCATCATTCACTAATAGACTCCATTATGTTACACTTGGCAGCATGCATATATATCTAAATATTCATACATAGGCTACTAAGCTAAATGGGGCACAACTTCATCCTCCGTCAGCAGAATGACAGAATCACAAGATCCTTCATGGGGGTGGCCTATCTCATATGGCATGACTCAGACCTTTCATAGATAATGAGTCAGCACCTGTGATATGAGCAAGCTTTAGGATTTGTCAAGTTCTCTATAAAACAAAGAGCTCAGGGATATTTATTCCAAGATAGCGTGACCTAGTCACCCATTCATAGCGTATGTAAGCTTTTCTTGTAGGATGTTACATTTCAAAAACGTCAACATTCCTCTGCACTTGCTGCAGCTGTTTCGGGGGAGAATTCAGCAGCATCACTTGCTTGGGGAGTCAGAGAGATGGGGTCAAAATGAGACACTCTTAACTCTGGAGGAAACAGCCTGGCAGGCTTCCCTCAGAACCAGGGAAGAGTGAGCACAAAAACAGCATTCACACCAGAGCTGAAACGCTTGCCTTTAACAAGATCATAAAACAGTGCCTGTCCTCCAAGGAGAGATGGAAAAGAGGGAGAGACAACTCTGACAGGAAACTAAAAGGGCTCTCTTGGGAGGAGTCAGAGAAAAGGGAAATAAGAAATAAAGAGGCTGGGTGAGAGGAAGGGTCTTGATTTTCAATATGACAGCTCCTCTAACCAGAAAATATTATTAGCAATGTCAACACACTTGGCTTATGTTTCATGCAGTAATACCAATCTGACTGCTCAAGGAAAGAATTTAGTATTTTATTGTAAGGATAGCAGACGGCGTCTATTGTTTGACTTTCTTGCATGCTGTTCTGATTTCATTTCTGTTGCTGTGATCAACTATCTTGATACAAAGCAAGGGTTTGCACTGGAGAGAAAGGGTAAGTTTCATTGGTAATTTCAGGCTGTGGTCCGTCACTGTGGGGACATCAAAGCAACAGGAACTTGAAGCAGCTGGTCCTGCCACATCAGCTTCTACACAACACACTTTTTTCCCACTCTACTGCTGTTTGGGCTTACCCCAAATGCCACCCAAATTCAGAGTGGATCCGCCCACCTCATTTAACCAATTGACAATTAAAGCTAACTGGTGCGCATGTCTCCAGGCAAGACAAAGCTGACACCCAAAAAACGTTTCAATTCCATCTTTGAAGATAAGAAAATGTAGCTGAAATCCTGAGTAGTAGTAAATGCAGAGATAGCTGCAGACCTACACATGACTCCTGGGGTCAAGAGACTCTAGGACCAAATCTCCTGTGCTTAATTCAGCCTTCCCTCACACACACACACAC
>CABHPP010138155.1:0-28134 GCA_902168425.1 Peromyscus attwateri | reverse complement strand
CTTCCTTCCTTCCTTCCTTCCTTCCTTCCTTCCTTCCTTCCTTCCTTCCTTCCTTTCTTCCTTTTTTTAAAGATTTATTTATTATGTTTACAGTGTTCTGTCTGCAGATATCCCTGCAGGCTAGAAGAGGGCACCAGATCTCATTACAGATGGTTGTGAGCCACCATGTGGTTGCTGGGAATTGAACTCAGGACCTTTGGAAGAACAAGCAGTGCTCTTAACCTCTGAGCCATCTCTCCAGCCCATTTTTTTTCTTTTCTTTCTCTCTTTTTTTCAGAGACAGGGTTTCTCTGTGTAGCTTTGCGCCTTTTCCTGGAACTCACTCTGTAGCCCAGACTGGCCTTGAACTCACAAAGATCCACCTGACTCTGCCTCCCAAGTGCCGGGATTAAAGGCAAACGCCACCACTGCCCGGCCTATCTAAGGTTTCTTACAGGACCCAACGGAGATACTGTTGCCCTCTAAACAGCAGGAAGCAATTCTAAGAAAATAATGCCCCTCTCCCAATTTTCTCAGGATCCCCATAAGATTAACAGTGCCCCCAATCAGCAGGAAGTAGCCTAGAGGATTATGCCCACATCCCCCCCCCAAAAAAATATGAATTATGGATGTTTCTCTTTGTTTAGGGGTTTGGTTACAAATTGTTATTGGGGGGCTGGAAAGACGGCTCAGCAGTTAAGAGCACTGACTGTTCTTCCAGAGGTCCTGAGTTCAATTCCCAGCACCCACATGAAGGCTCACAACTGTCTGTCACTCCTGGTCCAGGGGATCTAGCACCTTCACACAGATGTACATGCACATAAAAATAAATCATTATTAAAAAATTGTTATTGGTCATAGTCAATCTCTTTCTAAAAGAAGAAAGGGGGATATGATATAGAAATGTAAGATATAGGTATGATAGGATAAAAGGGTAGATTATTGAATCTACTTTTAAAGAGCAACAACTTGTTTGAAATGTTTTACATTGCTATGGATTTTGGTTTATTGATACAAATTTAAAGTTAATTTTGTTATACTATATATATATTTCTATTGTTTAAGGTATTATGTTTATGCAACTCATTTAAATTGTAATATGTAATTAAAAATACAAAATAATTAGTCATTTATGATGATCAAACTTATAATCATATTAATTAAGTTTTCTAGGTATACATAGATATATTTCACTTAGGTAGCTAATCTTCAAATACTTAAAAACTTAGACTTTTCTGGACAGTGAGACACATCTGCTCTTGGCAGCACCAATTTACTTCAAAGAGGAAGATGGGCATCGAAGACACTCCATATGGAGTTTATCTTCTTCTTGGCAAAACTGACCATTTGGGCAAGAAACTGCTCTTGCCTGGACTGCTTGATAATATGTTGTATAAACTGGACATACAGGACCCATAGGAATTTTGCCAAAACAAGGTGAAATGGTCCTTCAGGTTCCTGCTTTGCAATCTACCACCAGACAATCTACAGGACACAGGAAAAAGTGACTGAGAGACTCTAGGTCTATAGGCTAAAGATGGACGCCCCAATGTTGCAGAGGAACTTTGGATGACTGCCCAGGCAGACAGATGTCTCTGTCATTTCTAGAATTATGGACATCGCTTACAAAGCACTCCCTATTTACTTAGGTAATAAATAATATTATATCCTTCTGGGGTCTTTGATGTAGTTGAAGACCAGTTAGTTATAATTACATTTTTCCTTGGTTATGATAAAAAATAAATTAGAGATGAAACTTTAGATTCACAAATATAGGATAGATGATAGAATATTTTCTTTAACTTTGCCAAATACAAATAGACTAGATATTAAAACTGTAATTCTTGCTTGATAACTGTTCTATTATATGTAATTTTATTATGTTAAAGTTAAAATCTTCCCTTTTGATTAGACAGAAAAGGGGAAGTGCTGTGGGATGTCTTTCTGTATGCTGTGAATATGTATTGCTCTGACTGGTTGATAAATAAAGCTGTATCAGCCTATGGCAGGTCAGGATAAGGTTAGGTTGTACATTGAAACTAAAGATGAAATGAAGGATGGAGTCTGGGAGACACCAGCCCGCCGCCCAAAGAGCAACAAGATGCCAGCAGACCAGTTAAGCCATGGCCACGTGGTAACATATAGATTAATAGAAATGGATTGAGTTAAATTAATCCCAGCACTCGGGAGGCAGAGGCAGGCGGATCTCTGTGAGTTCGAGGCCAGCCTGGGCTACAGAGTGAGAGCCAGGACAGGCACCAAAACTACACAGAGAAACCCTGTCTCGAAAACAACAACAACAACAGCAAAAAATATAAGAGTAAACTAGCAAGAAGCCTGACCCAGAGGCCATATAATTTGCAATTAATATTAAGCCTCTGAATGATGATTTTATAAGCGGCTGCAGGACCTTGGGGCTGGGTGGGATTGGAGAAACTTACGGCTGTAGGGGCATCTCACTCCAACCAACACAACGGCTTGAGGGAGTTGGTTCTCTCCTCCAACCTGTGGTTCCTAGAGACTGAACATACATAGCCAGGTATTCAGGCCTGGAGCAGTCGCCTTCACCTGCTGAGTCCTCTCACCTGCTCCCACCTCACTTTTTTATTGTTTGTTTGGTTTTTGTTCTCTGTTTCTGTCAAGATAGGATTTCTCTGTGTAGCCCTGGCTGTCCTGGAACTCACTCTGTAGACCAGGCTGGCCTTGAACTCAGAGATCTGCCTCTCAAGTACTAGGACTAAAGGTGTGCATTACCACTGTCCAGCTAGCCATCTTTTATTTTTCATTTTTCTTTTCTTTTCTTTTTTTTTGAGATCCCTGAACTTGGAATGTATCGACACAGATGGCCTCCTCCCCAGTACTGTATGGCAGGTGCCTTCCCTAATGAGCTGTGCCCCCAACCTCTCTTTAACTTATGTCATTTTAGGTTTGTCTGTTTGATTTTGTGTTTGTCAGTGTTTTGCCTGCACGCACATATGTGTACCACATGCATGCCTGGTGCCTGTGGAGGTCAGAAGAAGGTGCCAGGCTCCCTGGAGCTGGAGTTATTGATGGCTGAGCCACCATGCGGATGCTGGGAACCAAACCCCTGTCCCCTGTGAGCAACAGGCTCTCTTAAGTACTGGATCAGCTCTTCAGATTTTAACTCTTTCTTTCTTTCTTTTTTTAATGTTTTCTTTTCTTTCTTTCTTTCTTTTTCTTCCTCTTCTTCTTCTTCTTCTTCTTCTTCTTCTTCTTCTTCTTCTTCTTCTTCAGATTTATTTATTTATTATGTATACAGTGCTGTGTCTGCATGGCCAGAAGAGGGTGCCAGATCTCATTACAGATGGTTGTGAGCCACCATGTGGTTGCTAGGAATTGAACTCAGAACCTCTGGAAGAACAGTCAGTGCTCTTAACCTCTGAGCCATTTCTCCAGCCCCTTAACTCTTTTTTAAAATATCCATATTTATTGGTTTCTTGAGACAAGGTTTCTCTGTGTAGTCCTGGCTGTCCTGGAACTCACTCTGTGAACCAGGCTGGCCTTGAACTCAGAGATATCTGACTGCCTCCACCTCCCAAGCCCTGGGATTAAAGGCATGCGCCACTAGCACCCAGCTATAAATAAGACTTTTTACAGGAGAAAAGGAAAGGAATAGATAAGGTCCTAATCTCTCGGCAGTGATGTAATTAGCTGTATGTATAACACACTCTGGAAAACTCTACTGGATGTTTTTGTTTGCTTTGAGACAGGTACTCAGTAGCTCAGGCTGGCCTAGACTTCATGGTCTGGAATTCTGCTGATCTTGAACTCATGGTGATTCTCCTGCTTCAGTCTCCTGAGTACTGTAACCACCACACCCTGTCCCCACAGTATAATGTAGAGATCATGATAACAAGCGGCAAATAAATCTTTGTATTATTATGACAATGTTTCTGAAACCTCCGAGAGGGCTTCCGGGACCTGGCAGAGGTCCCCAGGCCACACTTTGCTTATGACCTATGTCACCAACCCCTTATCATGTGACCTATGGCATCAACCCCTTAACACAACGACTCACTGTTCCTTTTCTTTCTCGTTTTTATTAAGAAAGTATAAATTATGTCTTCCACGTGGGAAATTATGTCTTGTCCTCGAGGACTTCATGGGCTCCGCATCCCTTTTTACTGACTCGCAATTCCAGGCCCTCCTAAGCCCCCCCCAACCCATCCCCACACCCACACCTTGCTCCTCTTCCTCTTGTCGTTGCTTCAAAGCGGGCAGTAGTCCCTGTTCTTAGCCTGCTTGTCTGCCGTCCCCCAGTCTGCTGGGCCCTCTAGTCCTCCTTCCTTACTTGAGGAATTTATTTTCTGGGGGGAGAAACTAAGTCATTTTCCCCTGCGTTCTTCTTTCCCTCCCACGACATCCCCTGCCGTCCGGGAACAGGGCTCGATGTAGGAAACGCTGCTGGCCAGGCAGTCCCCTTGAAAGGAAACACTTTACCCATCTGTCCACATTGGAAACAGCCTGAAATAGACCAGAATCTAGGACAAGAAAATGCCCGTTTGAGTTCCATAGGGGTCAAGCCCAGCCACCCTGCCAGGTAGTCTGTTGGGAACCTGCATGGGTCAGCAAATCTCAGGCTCCCAGACACGGGAGTCTTTTGCCAGGGAACCCCCAACTTGAACCTTGAACTTCACTCAGAACCTTCAGGTCCTCTTGCTAGCTGCAGCCGCAGGCTTCCACGACCATGTCTGGCACATCGGTCTTGACCACGTTGCCGTTATGGTCGAGGTAGAGGAGTGAGAGGGGTCTTCGGGCCGTGGGGACACAGCAGGAAGAACCCGCAGGCCAAGGGTTGTTGGCTTTGAGGAGGCTAAAGACAGCGGAATGGAAGGAGGCCGCAATGCCAGGGCTGCCAGCCAGGTGGGGCGGGCACTGCCCGCTGCAGTAGTTCAGCTGGTATCCTTCAGGCTGCAGGATCCAGTCTCGCCACCCCAGCTCCTGGAAGTCTACGTAGTGGTCCCGCCTGCAGCATAAGGGGGTCTCGGGCTCACAGGTGGGAGTCCTCCTCCTGGCCCGGCCTGCTCCGAGCTCATTAGCTCGGATCTTGAGTTCCAGGAAGGGACGCTGCTGTCCCTCCGTGTCCAAGAGCCGCCGTGGCAGTCCCGCGACCCCGGTGCTGTTGGGGCCCAGGGGTCTGCAGTCCAGCTCCAGCCTCACGACCCCAGATTCCTCACTCCGCAGGCCGCTAGAGGGCAGAGTCAGGGCGTGCCAGCCTGGGGAAGTCGTTCTGTGCTGAGCCAGGAAGGTGCGAGATCCGCGGCACCGCCTGCTGCCGCAGCGGAAGATCCTCAGGTGGAGAGTGCCAGGGAGAGACGGGGGCACATGCAGCCAGAGGCGGGCATGGTGCAGGTGGTGGGACCAAACAGGGGACAGCTGGAAGGTGAGCATGGAGCGGTAGGTGGAAGTGGACTTGCCTGCTCAAACGATTAAAAAAAAAAAAAAAAAAGCAAAAAAAAATGTGAACAGAGACAAAGCTTCCCTTTGACACTTCCCGCCACCCTGCCCAGCACCCTCATTCAGACCTCCGGGCAGAGCCTGGACTGCCTGCGTCCTCACAGCCACACTTGCCCTCAGCTCCTCCTTCTGCCAGCCACACCCCATTCCCCCTGCCTCCCTTCCAGGGCTCTCCTTCCTCCTGCAGGGCCCTGTCTCTCTCCCCTCACCCACCTACGATGGTGGCAAAGCTGATGACTTCCTCCCGGTTGCCAGGAACCACGCTCCCGGGCTGCAGTCTCCGGAGGGCTCTGGTTAGTGCTGCCTGGGGCAGAGGGCGACTTATTCTGGGCCGGCTGGTCAGGTGCAGCCCCTCCAGGATTTGCTGCTTGGCTAGCTCTAGGACCAGGGCACGTTCTCCTGGGGGTGCCAGGGATGGGCCCCCACAGGACGGACATGCAGATCTTGCGTTCTGCATCCACGCCAGTGCCCACAGTAGCACTGGCCAGAGCTGGACCTCTGAAAGTCCCATGCTCCAGGTAGATGGCCCTGAGTCAAGAGCCTCGGATGGCAATTTAATGAGCCCAAGAGGGTGCAGCCGCAGCAGCAGGAGCAAACAGTGTCACAGCTACTCTTGACAATAGGGCAGAGCTACTTGTCCTCGATGGCCTGGGGCTCAGCAAGCTGAGAGCTGATCATCTGATGGGTAGCTATGTTTGATCCTCACAGCTCATGACTGACTACTGAGCACGGCCTCTTTAGAGCCAGCTGCCTGGGCTCCCTCACCTAGTGGTCAGCCAGCCGACCTATCCTCTGAGCCTTAGGATTGGCCAGCTGTGCTGCCCATCATGCCCCTGCAGGGGGTGGAGGTCTCCACTGGGGCTCAAGTTTCACTATCTGGTTGTGGTGGCTTGAGTTGAGGTAGGGGCATGAGGTGTGTGTGTGTGTGTGTGTGTGTGTGTGTGTGTGTGTGTGTGTGCGTGTGTGCAACGTGGACATGCATGATGCAAGAAAGGATGATTTCATACGCTCGGTTCCCAAGGTCTGGGACTCAGAGGAGGGACTCCATAGGAGCCAGGTGGGGATGGGCGGCTCCTTCCTATGTCCTATCTCCCTGGCTTGCCCACCACTTCTGTAACAGTTTATGAGGCAGCCATGGAATTCGATGGTTAGTTCTTGAGGGTCTCTAGGTCAGGAGAATGGTGGTCTCCATTTCTGGCTTTACAGCTGGGATAGGGGTGAGAATTTGGAAGGAGTGGCAAGAAAATGGAGTCCTCTTGCTCAGGCCAAGGTGGCAGTGCCACGGGACATGGACGTTACCTTTTGACCCTGCCTGCGCTGGCCGCTCAGAGTCCAGCTGGGGGAGGGCCAGAGCAAGGGGTGAGGACGTGCTTCTGTGATATCTGGGGAAACCCAGAGAGGTTGGGGATGGTAGTGACGCAACCCCACAGCAGGGCAGAGTCCATCGAGGCTGGCAGAAGGGCGTGCGCCTTCGCAGACCCTGTGCCCACTGACCACTTGTCTTTAGGGCACCGTAGGAGCTGGCCAAATGTGAGGCATGCCAGGGCTGGTGCCAGGCCTCGGTTAACGAGGTTGGAAAATGGAAGTTTAAGGGACGCAGAGCAGCCTTGGCTCCTCATCTTCCAGCCCTCCAGACACCATCCACTGACTATGATTTTCAATGTGTGTGTGTGTGTGTGTGTGTGTGTGTGTGTGTGTGTGCCGGAGGACAGCCCTGGGTGCCACCCCGAGGAACTCCATCCTCTTTTGAGACAGGGTCTCTTATGGGCCTGGAACTCACCAACTAGACTAGACCTGCTGGCCAGTGAGCCCTAGGGATTGCCCTCTGTGCCTGCCTCCCCAACACTGGGATGACAAGCTCACGTTCCCATTTCTGCCTGGGCTCCGGGGACTCGAATGCTCGTCGCCTTGTGCTTTCAAGGCAACAATAGCTTTGCCTTCTGAATCAACCCCCAATCTCTGACTGACTCCATTCTCCCCACCCACACTCTGTCACCCCCTAACACCCCCCTCCACACACATGTGCATACACACACACACACACACACACACACACACACACATACACACAGAGTTTCTCTGTGTAGCCCTGTCTGTCCTGGATCTTGCTCTGTAGCCCAGGCTGGCCTCAAACTCAGAGATCCGCCTGCCTCTGCCTCCTGAGTACTGGGATTAAAAGCGTGCGCCACAACCGCCCGGGCTTCCTCTTTTTTTTTTTTTTCTTTCCAGGCCTGTTAGACTGGTTTCATTATTGTTGTTGTTAATGTTTGTTTGTTTGTTTGTTTTGTCTTTTGAGATGAAATGTTTCTATGTTGGCCAGGCTAGCTAAACTCCAAGGTGTGAGTAAGTGATCCTCCTGCCTCAGTCTTCTTAGTCGTGAGACTATGGTGAGTTGCTTTATTTTCCTGTTACTGTTGTTGGAGTTAGACTCCCCTGTATTCCAGGCTGGTTTTGTACTCCCTCTGTAGCCAAGGATGACCTTCAGTTCTCTGTGCTGCTAAGGATGACCTCCAATTTCTGTTCTTGAGTGCTAGGATTAGAGGCAAGAACCACCCACCACGCCTGGCTTTTATTTGGCGCTGAGGATTGAAACCAGGACCTTGTACATGCTAGGCTAGTACCCTACCACTGAGCTACACAGCCAGCCCTAAGGTGCATGACCTTGAATGGGAATGACCTTCTACCCCTGACACAGGAGGGTGGTGCCCGGCTAGCATTTCTCCTTGGCTCCAGCTTCTTTCTTTCTTTCTTTCTTTCTTTCTTTCTTTCTTTCTTTCTTTCTTTCTCTCTCTCTCTCTCTCTCTCTCTCTCTGTCTCTCTCTCTCTCTCTCTCTCTCTCTCTCTCTCTCTCTCTCTCTCAAGACAGGGTTTCTCTGTAGCTTTGGAACCTGTCCTGGATCTCACTCTGTAGCCCAGGCTGACCTCGAACTCACAGAGATCGACCTGGCTCTGCCTCCCGAGTGCTGGGATTAAAGGCGTGCACCACCACCGCCCAGCAGCCCCAGTTTCTTTAAGAAGCTGGGAAGCATCGGTGAGAAAGCTGTGAGCCAAAGGGGTGTAACATAGAGCCCCCCACCTACTCCACATCTTCCTCTTCTTTAGCTTGGTGTGGCTGCCTCCAGAGTACTAGATCTGGACAGAGGAAAGGATGTTCTGGGAAGGCTGGTCCTCAATACCACCAGTGTCCACCGTGTGGCAGTGCCTTGCCACTGGACAGCAGCCACTGGACACCAGAGAATCCTGGGGACAGGGTTGAGGCTGCTGCAGAGATGAGGGATATGCCTCCCTCCCAGGCAGTGGAAAGGGGTGGTTCCTCTGCTCCTTTGCTTCCCTAATGCCAGACAGCAGAGGAAGTCCTCCGTACTGCATCCCTGCCACCTTTGACACATGGCCATGGTGCCGGACGGTAGAGGCCAGACTTCCTAGAAATTCAGGGCGCCATGGAATAGAGAGGGAGAAGAAAGGGTTAGGAGACAATTCTGTCCACCTGCATTTCTCCCCAGCCCCTGAAAGGTAGTCGAGACTTTCCCGGCTCCTGCTCTCTGTGGCTCTCAGTCCCCTCTCTGTTGGTCCCTGCGGGTGAGTGACAGCCTGCTAGCCTGTGGGGTCGGGACCATGAGACTGTAAGTGCCCATCTCTGGCGGTGCCTAGGAGGGCTTACCTGTTTGTGCCAGGAATCAGGCTCAGGGGAAGTAGCAAGCAGTGGCTGTGGGAGTCACTGACGCCACCTTCCCCACACCCTCCTCGTCAGGTGCCCGTGGTTTCAAGTCCTTCCCACCCCCCCTTGGCTGGTGCGCCTGGCCTGGTCCTACCTCCCCACCGACACTTACGTCAGAACTTAGCTATAAATACGCTCTTAGCGTCTTAGTCACTTTCCCCAAGAAGTACTTCCAGGTTATAAATACCCAGGCATCTGCCACACAGCCCGCCTTGCCACCGAGCTGGCTGGGGGCTGGGGGTAGCGACAGGTTCGAGAATGGGGAGGGAAATAGAAGCAGAGCCACTTATTCGCCCAAATGAGAACAGCCCGAAGAAGTCTAGAGGTAGGGGGTGGGGGCTCGGGGGAAAATGTGTAGACGATGATGACAGGTTCTTCCATTCCATTCCTCTCTTTTTTTTTTTTTTTTTTTTTTACAGAAAGCAGAGTCAAAAAAGAAAGTGAATAACATGGATCCTGTGTTTATTTTTAAAGATGCTGTTTTGTTCGTCATGGATCTGCAGCATTCACGGTGTGTGAGAAACTTTCATTAAAATACTGGTTTTCTCCATTGATGAACTGTTTGCCTTCACCTTAAAATTCTGCCCACCAGGTGAGGGCCTCACTTTGCCTTACCCTGGTCTTGGTCCTGGGCACTGAAACTGTCATTATAAGGGAAGAACTTGGAGCTGAGAGGGAGATAAAAGTGGGACACAATTGACAAGAGGCAGAGGGAGAGACACCAGGAAACCTCTTTAGACGAAGGTCTCCCATGGGCTGCGTAGGAAACCCCACAGCTCAGACTTGCAGCCCCCCCAAAAGGTTCCTTGCAAGTTTTCTCTTCTGCATTTCCGTTTCAGGGACCTCTTGCCCTGGCAGGAGGGGGTTACATGCTGAGCAAACACAGACATCACATTACCCACAGGGCACATGGGGTTTGCGCAAACCTGGCCTTGGGCTGCAGACGGTATCGACCCCATGGTTCAGGGCTGTCCAGCCGCAGGGTGGGGACAAGAGGGGTGAGGAAAGAGGCTAAAGGTCTAAAGAGGATCCGCTCTCAGAGTGAACGCTGCCCTCTCCTCATCCTAGACCTTCCTCCTTTTGTCTCTCAAGCTTCCAGGCAGGACTCATGGCTGCGGGAGCTCTAAGAGTGGGTGAAGGAAGGTGAACCAGAATTCCAGCAGCCAGCTGTGAGAATGTCTTTGCCCTCACCCTGTGTGGCCACTGTTGGCTTACTTGATAATTGACTATTGATCTGTCTC
Source organism: Peromyscus attwateri (assembly GCA_902168425.1). NCBI lineage: Eukaryota > Metazoa > Chordata > Mammalia > Rodentia > Cricetidae > Peromyscus > Peromyscus attwateri. The sequence continues at coordinate 17,718 of CABHPP010138155.1, read as the reverse complement.
ATCTCTTGGAGTGAGTTCAGAGGGGGATGAGATCCAGGCAATAGCTAGTTCATTATTAGCCATGACACCACTGAAGGATGGTTCTGGAAGGAAGATGGAGGGAGATTAAGGAAGAAGGGGCAGCCTGGAGGACGACGAGGCGTGAAGTATGAGATGGATGGAACGACTGAGCCGGAGGGGACCATGTGAAGACAGAGGAAGGTCTCAATAGGAGACAGAGGACATTTTGAACTACCTCAAGGGAACTCAGTGAAAGGCGTTACAGGGTCATAGGTGGGGTTGAGGGACCCAACGAAAAACAGTGTTCAAAGCTGGGCATGGTGGTGAAGGCAGGTGGAGCTCTATGAGTTCTAGGCAAGCCTGCTCTACACAGTGAATTGGAAAACCAAAACAGGATGTTCAAACACCAGGGACTAGAAAAAGGGCAAGCCATCCAGATTCTTTAGTGTTGAAATAATGATACTGGAGTCCCCAAATCTGCAGCCATTCGGACACAGCACAGTCATGGCTACAGAGAGAGGTGTCCTGCAAACAGGTGGGGAGTGGGAATAGGAAATATTCTTTTTTCCTCTGCTCCGTTCTTTTACTTTATGACAAAGTCTTAAAAGTGTAGCCCAGGCTAGCCTGGAACTAGCTGGCCTCAACCTTTAGGTAGCACGCTCTTAAGTGCTGGGATTATAAGTGTGAGACATTGTGCCTGATGGAGTTTTCTGACCTCTATCATTCCCTAGCCTTTAGTCTCCACCCCGAGTCTCCCTGGAATTCAGCTGGAAGACCAAGGGTAGCAGAGCTGGGATGATGCGGCTCAGGTGTGACAGCCCTCACAGGCGGAGGGAGACAGAGAGCTCTGCAAACAGTGTTAGTAGGAAGTTTGGGCAAGGCTCTCGCTTCGGAAAACAGTTATCTAGTGAACCCACGGAAGGGGTTCTTCGGAGCACCAATAACTAGAGGGAAGACGTTAGGGCGTGCCATCATGGAGTGGGAGCCGTCAGATGGAGGTAGAGTAGATGACATCGTCATTAGGATCAATCCACGTGAGTCTATTAAATGGGTAACAGAATTTATTAAGATACAAATTGAGAAAATAACACTCATGATGACAGAACGGAGTAGACGGAAGTCGTCCTCTGACCTGACCCGGAGCGAATCCACCTCACAGGCAGGAGCAGGGAGAAGGGGCATGTGACCTTTCTCCAGCTCCTTATAAGAAGTCACCCCCTCCTTTGGGCCGTATAGCCCAAGATCATGGTCGGAGCAAATACCACTACACAACGTTGATCAGGGGTGAGCGAGGGCTGTCTTTGCTGGGAACGAAACCATGTTGCTTGTGTTTGGCAGCGGATTAGGCCCTGGACGAGGGTCTAGGATGAGGGGTGTTCTGGGTCTAGGATGAGGGGTGTTCTGGGTCTAGGACGAGGGGTGTTCTGGGTCTAGGACGAGGGGTGTTCTGGGTCTAGGACGAGGGGTGTTCTGGGTCAACCACATCCCAGGAGAGAGAGAGAGGCTGGTGGTCATGGGCGACTCTCTTTAGATGTAGATCTCCTGGGGTCAACAGAGGGTAGTCTGCATGCTTAGAAAGAAGGTGGTTACGCTGTAGACAGAGGAGAGAACTAGTCTCTCCCACCTTCTGAGGAAGGCCATCTCCGCAAGGGCGGGTTTGCCCGCTCTCCCTCGGGCTGCCCGGATCACAGCTGAGCTAGCTGCACCCACAGGCCTCTACCACCATGTCAGGTATGTCCGTCTTGACAATGTTGCTGTCCCTGTCGTAGTAGAGCAGAGAGAGAGGGCGCCGAGCCGTGGGCACACAGCACGAGCCCCCTCCACGGGTGGTGCCCGCGGCCGCGTTGGCTTTGAGTAGATTGAGCACTGCGGTGTGGAAGGAGGCGGAGAGGCCGGGCATGCCCGCCACGTGGAGCGGGCACTGCCCGGTGCAGAAGTTCATGGCGTAGCCCTCGGGCTGGATGATCCAGTCGTGCCAGCCAATCTCACGGAAGTCTACAAAGAACTCCCGCCGGCAGCACATCCTGGACCCTCCCTGGCAGTCGATGCCTCGGCGGCGAACCCGATGCTGGCCCCCGGCGCTTACCCGGGCTGCCACGAAAGGCCTGTGAGAAAACCCGCCCAGGATGACTGCACCGTGGGCCGCCCGGCTTTCCGGTATCAGCTCCAGGGTCAGGTGCCCCCGACGGCAAGCGGCCTGAGCTTCGGGCCCCAGGAGAAGCTGGTGCCAGCCGCTGCCCTCCACCTGCAGCCGGTGCTGACTTGGCGCGGTGAGGTTGGTGTCACGTGGTCGGGGCACGAGGACTTTCATGTTCACCGCCTGGGTGGCGTTGGAGGGGAGGTGCACAAAGAACACGAGGCGGGCCTGCCGGACTTGCATGCCACCCGCAGTTCGGTCCGAGAAGTGGAAATCCAGACGGGTCCGGTTGATGCTGGAGAGGCCTGTAACATACGCAACCCTAGTTAAGTCATCGCGGCCTTCTAAGTCAGCTCTACCACCGACCTGCTCTCTGTTCTCAGCATACTTTTTTTTTTTTTTTCTCCCTTTGTTTGAGACAATGGCTCATGTAGTCCAAACCAGCCTTAAACTCAATATGCAGACAAGGACAACCTTGAACTGGTGATCCTCCTGCCTCCGCTCGCAGAGTGTGGGGATGACAGGCTTGTGGCATCCATATGCCCAGTTTTTGTTTTACTTGGTTCTGATTTTTAATGTGCTATTGTGCGTGCTTGTGTATGTGTATATGCACATAGGAGAGGGATCACGTATGACAGCATACATGTAGAGGTCAGAGGGAGTTACAGATGACTGTGAACCACCATGTGTGGCTCTGGGAGTCAAACCCAGTCCTCTGGAAGAACCGCTGGTACTCTCAGTCACTCGGCCATCTCTCCAGCCGCCCCCATATTTATTTATATATTTTTTGAAGCCTTGAACTTTTTTTTTTTTTGAGACAGGGTTTCTCTGTGTAGCTTTGTTTGGTGTCTGTCCTGGATCTCACTCTGTAGACCAGGCTGGCCTTGAACTCACAGAGATCCGCCTGGCTCTGCCTCCGCGTGCTGGGATTAAAGGCATGCGCCACCACCGCCTGGCTGAGCCTTGGACTTCTAATCTTCCTGATGCTATCTTCTAAACTCTGGGATTACAGGTGTGTGACACCACACCTGTTTTTGTTTTGTTTTGTTTGGATCTCCTTCTCCTCCTCCTCCTCCTTCTTCTTCATGTGCATTGGTGTTTTCCCTGCGTTCATGTCTGTGTGAGGGTGTCTGAACGGGAGTTACAGATGGTTGTGAGCTGCCATGTGGGTGCTGGGAATGAACCCCAGTCCTCTGGAAGAACGGTCAGTGCTCTTAATCGCTGAGCCATCTCTCCAGCCCTCTTTGTGTGTGTGTGTGTGTGTGTGTGTGTGTGTGTGTGTGTGTGTACCTGCAGAGTCCAGAAGAGGGTGTTGGATCCTACGCGTCTGGAGTTACAGGTGGTTGGGTCACCAATATGAGTGCTGGGAACTGACCTCCGGTCCTCTGGAAGAGCAGTCAGTGTTCTTACCAGTTCTGAGGATGAGATGGGACAGTAGCAAACACCCAAAACTGTGCGTGGCTTTGGAAATGGGTAGAAGAGAGAAGCATTTGGAGGAGCAGGTTAAAGAACAGACTAGATCTCCATCAAGTATGGAGGGCAGTTCTGGTAAGGGATCAAAAATGGAGAATTACCAGGAGGCAGAGGCAGGCAGATCTCTGTGAGTTCGAGACCAGTGTGGAACACAGCAAGTTCCAGGCTGGTCAGGGCTACATGGTAAGACCCTGTTTCAAAAACAAAACAACAACAAAACGTGGAGAATTATAAGGTTTGACACTTCTTAGAGGTGACTTAGTGGTCATAATTACAGTGGTAGCAGGAGGGTCTAAAGAGATGGCTCAGAGGTTAAGAGCAAGGGCTAATTTTCCAGAGTCCCAGCACCCACATGGTGGCTCACAATCATCTGCAGCTCCAGTGGGGATCCAATGCTTCTTCTGGGCTCTGAGGGCACCGAACATCTATGTGGCACGCAGACATACATGCAGGCAAAATACTCATACACGTAAAACTTAACAGATAGTGGTAGAGCCAGGCATGCTGGCTTATGCTCGTAATCAGTCCCAGCACTTGGAAAGCTGAGGAGGGGTCTGTTGTGGACTTGAGACCAGACTGAGCTATGGAATGAGACCTTTTCTCAGGAAAAAAAGTGTTAGTAGAAATATGGATAGGAGTCGGGCAGTGGTGGCACACGCCTTTAATCCCAGCACTTGGGAGGCAGAGGCAGGCAGATCTCTTGAGTTTAAGGACAGCCTGGCTTACAAAGTGAGTTCCAGGCCAGCCAGGACTGTTATACAGAGAAACCCTGTTTCGGAAAACCAACCAACCAACCAATTAAAGGAATATGGATGGGGGCGGGGGGAGAATTCTGTTGAAATCTCAGATGGAAATTAAGGAATGTCTTATCTCTTATTGGAAACTGGAATAAAATCCATTCTTGTTACAATGGAGCTGATAACTTGGCTGAATTACCGTAGGGTTTTACGGAAAAACAGATGTTAAGAGAGGTGACCCTCTTTTTTTAGGCCAACCATCAGTCTTCGACTAAGACCAAGTGAAGAAGAGTTCAACACGGTTATCTGATGGGAGAAATTTCTTTCGTTTTGACTATCTTTCTCTTTTAGTTTTGCTTCTTTCAAGACATAGTCTCTTGGAGTGTAGCCTGGCCTGGAGGATGGAAGGCTCTGCAGTCTGCTGCCTGAGTGCTGGGATTGCAGGCATGTGCCACCCACCACACCACCTCGACGTGCTTTGTGTGTGCCAGGCAAGCCCTCCTCGGCTGAGCTACGTCCCAGCCCTACACCTAGCAGCTTCAGATTCTTCCTTGGTTTTCCTTTGTCCGTACCTCCCATGCAAAGGTTCTCCAGGTTCTCCGAGGCATGTCTTCCGTCTTCATTTCCTTTTGCTCTATGCTAAAGACGCTCATCCATACTCATAGACCGCCAACCTAGTCTGTGCGTCACTGATTCTCACATCTGTGTGTCTAGGCTAGGGCATTTTGCATAGGGAGACTGGACCTGGAGATTTGGGTATCACCAAATTCATGCCTAGATTTATACCTGGTTAACGGTGGCACCTGAATGTCCTGCCGGCACATCACAGTCCACCTGTTCTAATGAGAGCATCACTACTCCTCTTTCTGTGTGTGGATAACACTGAGGGGCCCACTCCCTGCCCTCTCGCCTCTACACACCCTGTGGTTGCCTCCTTCTCCTCCCACATCCAGTCCCTGTCCAAAATGATTCCATTGTCCACACATCACTTTCTTCTTAAAAAAAAAAAAAAAAAAGGTAGTAATGATATCACCTTGATTTTTTTTTTTTTTAGTGTCACGGGGGAGGGGGGGATGGATTTTGAGACAGGTTCTTACTGTGTAGACAAAGCTGGCCTTGAAAGCTCAGGCCTTGACCTCCCAAGTGTTGGTGTAGGTGTGTGCCCGAATACCAGGCTGCACATTTCTTTATGTCTCCATGACAGCTGCCCATTTACCCATCATCTCTTATCTTCCCTACTGAGGCATCTTTCTCTAAAACGAAGGAACCCCTGCCGCCTTAGCGCTGGTGTTACAGATGTGTGCCACCGAGTTTGGCTTTTCTTTCATTTCTGTGGTGCTGGAAATTGATCCCTAAGTTCCGCTGATAGAGTGCCTGCCCAGCATGCATGAAGCCTGGGTTCCATTCCCAGCACCGAATAAAACAAGATGTGGTGTTGCACACCCATAAAGTCCCAGCACTGAGAGGTGGTGGAAGCAGGGGTATCAGGAGTTCAAGGCCAGCATGGGCTACGTGAGACCCTGTTACAAAAACAAGGGCTAGAGAAATAGCTCAGTGGTTAAGAGCATGTTCTTCCACTGGACTCAGGTTCAAATCCCAGCGTCCACATTGAATGGCTGGAAACCATCTGGAACTCCTGCTCCAAGGGAATCTGACCTCTATGGCCTCTGTGGACACCTGTACTTAAGTGTGCGTACCCACACACAGATACACACTATCTATAATTAAAAACAATAAAAATGAAATCTAACAGATAAACAAGCAAAACCCAAGAACAACAAAAGGCTATTACATCATTGGTTCCCAATGACCAGTATCTTCTAATATTCATGACTTTATGGAGTACTCTCTTGTATAGATTCTGGACTTGTAATAGTTTGGTCAGTGAGACTTTAGGAAACAGTTTGATAACAATTTACACACAGACCTTGTGCATTTAGGACCTGGGCAGTGCTTTAAAGGATGAGAAATCCTGGAGAGAGAGAGAGAGAGAGACCTGGAGAATCAGAGTCCATCAGAGGCATATGAGCCCCATTTATCACTCAGCTGGATCCAGTGGCTTGAGTGACCTCAATTATGCCACCTGGGTCACAAAAGTTATCCATTTAAACTGAGTCAACACACAAAATCACGAGAAGAATGAACTAATTGTTTTAAGACCGTGTGTTAATCTGGGTGTGATGGCTCACACCTGTATTCCTTGTAGATCGGAAGCTGGACCAGGAAGGTTGCTGAAAATCCTAGTCTGGCTCACCTACACAGTGAGGCTCTGAAGAAAATAAGATAAGACAAAACCAAACAAACACCTGTGTTAAAAATATAAAAAGAGAAGAGTTCTTAATGGGGGCTGGAGAGATGGCTCAGCGGTTAGGAGCACTGGCTGGTCTTCCAGGGGTCCTAGGTTCAATTCCCAGTACCCACATGGCAGTTCACAATTGTCTGTAACTCCAATTCCAGGGGATCTGACACCTTCACACCAAAGCATATAAAATAAATTTAAATAAATTGTAAAAAAAAAGTTTTTATGTTAGGGCTGAGGTGTGGTTCAAGCGGCAGAGCAGTTACCTAGTATGTGTGATGAGTGGGGTTTGTTGACAGAACCCATCGAACAAAACCCCCATAGCAACAGCAGCACTGGACGGTGTTATGTTGGTATACAATACTAATAAGTGACAGGAAAAGAAATGTGTATCAGAAGTGGGGTGCTACCACCGTAACCCAAACCTTGAATTTGCAGCATTGATTTTGAGACTCAGTGTCAGGCAAAGTTTGGAAGGATAGAGAAGAGCCTGTCAGCAAAGACAGAAGTGAGGAGGCTGCTGTGGAAGCTGGAGGAAGAGGAACTCAAGTTATGGGTTGTCTGTCACCTGTAGTAACTTGGAAGCCAGAAACCATTTCTAAGTTGTGAGTTTAGCTGGAGAGATTTCCTGGCAGAATGCTGAAAATGCCAGTTGTCCTGTTTTAGCTTCCTGTGATAAGGCATTTCAGGAGACGTGAGTTGGAGGGGGCTGAGGGAGCCAGAGAGCCAGGAGTGGTGACTCACACCTGTAATTCTAGTCGCATTTGGGAGGCTGAGGCAGGAGGATTACTGTGAGTAGGAGGCCAACCTGGGCTACTTAGTGAGTTCTGGGCCAGTCTGGACTATATCATGAAGCCATGCTTCAAAGAAACAAAACAGGGGCTGGAGAGATGGCTCAGTGGTTAAGAGCAGGGATGCTCTTCCAGAGGACCCGGGTTCAATTCCCAGCACCCACATGGCAGCTCACAACTGTCTGTAGTTCCAGTTCCAAGGGACCCGACACCCACGGCAAAACACTAATGCACATGAAATAAAAATAAAAAAAGAAACAAAACAAAACACACACACACACACACACACACACACACACACACACACCTACTCAGTTTCCTAGCAGAACTTAGAGAAAGTAATCCTAAAAGGACTTGCAAGATTAAAAAGTGAAATCATTTTTCTTTCCTTTTCAGTTGACTCCACGGTTATTAAGATTCTATTGTTCAACCTGTGGTGGTGGTGGTGGTGGTGGTGGTGGTGGTGGTGGTGGTGGTGCACACCTTCAATCCCAGCACCCGAAGGCAGGTGGATCTCTGTGAGTTCGAGACCAGCCTGGTGTACAGAGCAAGTTCCAGGACAGGCCCCAAAGCTACACAAAACAAAACAAACAAAAAAGATCCTACTGTTCTTCCAGAGGACCTGGGTTAAATTCCCAGTATACACATCAGGTGACTCACAGCTGCCTGTAACCCCAATTCCAAGAGATATGATGCTCTCTGACTTCTATATAGGATACATAAACTCACACAGGCACACATACATACACAGAATAAATTGATAAACAAATCTTTTAAAAGAGACAAAAGGCTCTTAAAATTAAAAAAAAAAAATAACCTCAGGAACAACAACAACAACAACAAAAATCCTTGTTGGATATGGGTGGCCAGAATCTAAGTTCAAGGCCAGCCTGGTCTATATAGAAAGTTCCAGGTCAGGCAAGACTACATAGTGAGATCCTGTCTCAAAAATAAATAAATAATAGTAATAATAATAATGCAGGGCTGGAGAGATCTCTCAGTGGTTATGAGCACATGTTGCTCTTGCAGAGGACTCAGGTTTGACTCCCAGCACCCACATGGTGGCTCACAGCCATCTGTAATTCCAGTTCCAGGGGATCTGAAGCTCTCTTCTGACTTCTAATGTGGCATACATACATACGTGCAGGCAGAATACTTATGCACACAAAGTATATCTAAAAAATTAAAAAAAAAATAAAATCCAGGGCACTGGCAGTGGAACACAGCCAGAATAAAGATTAGGACAAAAAAAAGTGAGATGGAAAACAACACCCCATTAAGATTTAAAAATTCGTTTATTTGTTTACTCATGTATTTGGTTCTCTGAGATAGAGTTATACTATGTAGCCTCAATTCAGAGTGACCTCAGTTTCCCAAGTGCTGGGATTACAGGTATGAAATACCTTGATGGCTTAGAGTTTGACTGGACAGCACAGGCTGTGTTAACATCTGATTGGATAGACCACACTATATTATTTAGAGACTTGTGAAGTCTTTTTTTCTCCATTTAGTTTATTAAGATAATATTTTTAATACAGATTTAATCATAGGCATTTGAGGCAGGTAAGCATAGGAATGTTTGGTACCCTGAGACCTCCGTGTACTTGGGAGCCCAGTTCCTTCACTTGCACTTGCTAGACACACACACCACTCTCCAAACAATGCACTCAGCACTCTTAGGACCCCCCCCCCACACACACACACCAGCCCCTTATTTGCACTGGACTACATGTTCTTCCGCCCTTGAACACTGATGTGAGTTCCCCTGCCCCTGGTAATAACCATCTCAGACAGTTTGTATTCAAATATATTCCCAACATATTCAGGTATGAAGAAGAGAAGGGCTGATCTGGACTGAACTGGTTTTGTGTGCGTGCACAGTAAGGCAAAACTGTCCTCTAGTGACCTTTCAGAGAGAATCTCCTATTTTCCATCTTGTGCCTGTGCATAATCAGGTGTGCATAGGATTAAAATCTGATGCATTATGGGAAGGGACATGCACAGTAGGAACAATGAATGTATGGCTTAATCTATTAATCAAAATAATGAACTATATAGACTACATCCCTTAGAACCAACTCCTCCTTTCCTTGAACTCCATGAAAGGAATAGCTGGAGCCCTCGAGTATTCTTACTCATGTGACCCAGTTATACCTGCCCCCACCCGCCAGCTAATCTATACTATCGCTTTGCTCCAAATAAAATTATCTCCTTTTTCAAGTCTGTGTGAGCCTTTATTTTTAATCACTTGGATAAGAACCTGGAAACACCTGGCTCGGACGCCAACCACCGTTGAGGGGGAGAGCAAGGGAAAGAGAAGGGCTTAAGAGGAGACAGTATCATACCCTCCAGAAGAGGCTCAGGTTTCTCAAGAGAAAGTTGCTGGGCCCATGGTCTTAAAGTCAAAGGAGCACCAGTTTGGACGGAAAGGGATGGAGATAATTCACAATGAAAAGAGGGAGCTAAGGGCGTCATTCAGCAGGGTGTCCGTCCCTCAGCACTGCAAAAATACAAGACAAACAGGAAAAGGGCTAGGCACCTTGAGAAGCAGAGGCAGGTGGATTTCTATGTGTTAGAGGCCAACCTGGTCTGCATTGTGAGTTCCGAGCCAGCCCAGGAGCACGTAGTGAGACCCTATCTCAAAACAAACAACAAACAAACGAGAGCTCTGCACTCCCTTGCAAACACAGGTCATTTCTTGTTCAAAAGGAAGGACATTTTTGAAGGTAGAGCACCAAGGGTTAGGACGGTCGACGTGAGCTCCCCGCGGAGCAGAATCAGGTCCCACCATGGAAATTATCTGTGTAGACTGAAATCTGTACCAGACAGGAAATCAGGACTTTCATGGGTCACTGCTGGCCTTGGTGGCACACACCTGTCCCAGTGTTTAGGCAAGAGGATCATGAGATTGAGGCTAACAAGACCTGTCAGAAAAGGAGGTGTTTATGAATCAGTGACTGCTCTGTGTCCCATTCCTCAGGACCTCCTGAAGGAGAACGTCTGTTGTGGCTACCCTGTCCCTGTCTTTTTCCTTTCTTTTTTTTTTTTTTTTTTTTTTGTGAGACAGGGTTTCCCTGTGTAGTTTTGGTGCCTGTCCTGGATCTCGCTCTGTAGACCAGGCTGGCCTCGAACTCAGAGATCGCCTTGGCTCTGCCTCCCGAGTGTTGGGATTAAAGGCATGCACCAGCACCGCCCGGCCCCCTGTCCTGTCTTAGCCAGTGTTGCCCCATTCCCCACCACACTCCTGAAGGAGAACGTCTGTTAGGGTTACCCTGTCCTGTCTTGGCCTCAGCATGGTGTTAGGTGGGTAGGGGGAAGAGGTAACTTATTTTCAGGACATGGGCAGTGGTGTGTTAGTAAACACTGAACAGCTGGTCCCCGGGAGAAGAACCTTAAAAGCCCTGATTTGCGGTGATTGACAGTTTCTCTAGTATAAATTATTCTGTGAGGTCCAATTTTAAGCTTCTAATGTGACATAACTGAACCCAGATATGTTCACCATCAGCTGTCAGAAGGCAGTACGAACCAGTTTTAGGACACTATTGAAGATCCCTGAACCTGGAGGAAAGTACTTGAGGAGCCTCATGATTTAGCCTCTTGATTTATGTGATGAGATTGTGGACTTCAAACCTGATCCTAATGTTATCATAGATGAAAATGTGACATGGAAGAATCCAGAAGGGGTGATTGTGTTTTGTATGTGGCAGTGGGAAGGAAATGTAGGGGCCAGAGAACAGACTATAGTGGATTGCTATGTCGGCAGCCCCGTGAACGCCTCCTGGTTTGCATGATTTTCATCAGTTCCATCCCACCCTGATTCTGGACTTGGCCGCAGTGACATGCTTTGCCCACGGGACAAAAGTAAACAAATTGTGTGCAGAAGCTGGACAGTCATTTATCCTGAAACTGCCCTCTTGGAGGCCAGCCACCATGTGTAAGGAAGGTTGGGCTGGAGTGGTCAGAGGTTTCATGGAAAGAGGCTGCTAGGGATTTCTTTGCTTCTGTCCCCTCAAAATCCGTATGTTGAAGCTGGGCACATCCAGCGTTTCAGATGCTAAGGCAGGAAGGTCATGCATATTTGGCCAATCTGAGCTACACTGTAAGTTTCAAACCAGCTTGGGCCACGTAAGGAGACCCTGTCTCAAAAAAGAAAAAAAAAAAATTGTGTTGAAATCTGAATCCCAAGGTGATAGTGTTTGGAGGTGGAGCCTTTGGGAGGTTATTAGGTCATGAGGGTGGAGCCCTGGAGAGGGGATTCACGCCCTGTTAAAAGAGACTTGAGAGCGTGTCCTTGGCTCTTTGGGCCATGTGAAGACCCAGAGAGGAAACCCTTGCTGCACAGGAGCTGAGTCTTCCTCTCTATTTCCTGCTCCTTCCTCCTTTTTCCGCATCCTAAGGACTTTATACGTATTAACCCACTGACATCTCTAAGCTGTGCTCTCACTGTCCTTGTTCATGATGAGAAAACTGGTTACTAACTACCCAGGTCACTCAGCTGAAGTGGCTCCCCAGAAGTGGAGCCCAGGCTCAAGCTGGAGGAGAGTAGGTGCCAGCCACCGGGGAAAGGAGCTGGGGCGGGTGGGGAATGGCGTCGCCCAGACCTAAGAGGAAGCTTGCAGTACTCTTGCATTTTGCTTCTAAGTGCTGAGATTTCCTCATCTCCTCTCTAGCTCTCTCTGTGGAAGGAATGCTTTCTTTCCTCTGCCTTTTATCCCTTTGCTCTTGTTTCTGAGACAAGGTTTCTCTGCATATCTCTGGCTGTCCTAGAACTTGCTCTGTAGACCAGGCTGGCCTTGAACTCACAAAGATCCGACTGCCTCTGCCTCCCGAGTGCTGGGATTAAAGGTGTGAACCACCACCGCCCGGTTTACTGAATTTTTTAAAATTTTATTTATCTATTTTGTTTTTGAGACAGCGTCTCACCTATCACTGTGGCTGACCTTGAACTCAGAGATCTGTCTCCCTCCAGAGTGCCCGTATGAAAGGTGTGCACCATCACACCTGGGGCGAGACTGAGTTTCTTTACGTTTATCTTGCACACCTCTTTCTGAGTGCTATTTGACCTTGTTCTGACATGAGGACCTGAGGTATGGAGAGGTATGATAATCTTGGTGTTTTACTTCTCTTTTTTACATAAATGGGGTACTTATGTAGAAGAAGAGATGGAAGTGATAGATCTTGGGGCCAGAGAAATCACCAACTCCCCAGTAACCAGTCCTTGGCCTGGGGAATGGGCGGGTTCACTTGGGGTTGGGGGTCGTGGGTTCTGGGCGTGGTGTCAGAGGAGATGAGGACAAGCAGTTTCAGAAGAAATGAAACTTAACCATTCCCAGCTCCCACCAGGTGGACCTGACCTATCAATAGAGAACCTGGGGCTGGGAGGCAGGAGCTGATGGCTTGGGAGAGGCAGCCAGAGTGAATGAAGTTGGGAGATTTTCTCTTTCCAGGGTCAGGTTTGAGCTGCAGACCATGGACCCACCTGTCTCAGCAAAGCTGATGACCTCATATTCCTGTGTCGGGTCATGCTCCAGCAGGGTTTCCCGTCGAGGCCCACGGAGGCGCTGCAGCGCGGTCTTCAGGGCAGCTCTGGACACCGGCCGACTCAGGGTGGGGCGCTGGCTGAGGTGCAGCTTGTTCAGGATACTTTTCTTGGCCAAATCGAGAAGCAGCTCCCGCTGGCTCTCCAGGTCGAAGGTGGCCCCCCAACACGTTGGACATGGACCAGCAGTTTTAAGGTTCGCCATTGTGGCTGGAGTCAGTAACAAAAAAACCAGGAACAAGGAGGAAGTCATTGCTGGAGGAGGCCCTCCTTGAAGAACACAATTCCAGTGCTCAGGGTCTGCACAGCAGTGGCCTCAACTCTGTCCAGGCCACCAGGGACCCTGGGAGGAGTGGACCTCTGGCTGGCATGACTCTTTTTTTTTTGCCAGAGATAGAGCAGTCAAACATCTGACCTGAAAAATGAAGCCAGGACAGGTGGGACTTGGCAGAGTGTCCTGGTGACAGTACAGAGCGGGGGATGTGAGGAGAGGTTGGACTGTTTGGACAGAGATGTCTGTCCCTTGCTACTGTTGGGAGATTGTTAACCAAATGAGCTGCCAGGTCTGGGGACAAAGGTTAGAAATGGAATTCTTCCTCTGCAGAGCCTTGTGAGGCCTGGGGGAAGGCTGTGAGCAGGGGTGATATGATAGTGTTACTTCAGGGGCTGAGGCAGGGTAAACATGAGAGCTCAGGCCTTCCTTAACTTCTCAAAATCAATCAGTCAATCAATCAATGGTGACTCTTTATGTTTGTGTCTGCATGGTGGGTGATTGGGTCAGATTCTCACGTAACTCAGGCTTGGTTTGGACTTGCTATGTACTGGAGGTTGGCTTTGAACTCCTGCCTCTTCTTCTCAAATCTGGTCTCGCAGGCGTGGACTTACCACAACCAGTTGAAAGGGTGATTCTTGGGGCTAGAGAGATGGCTCAGAGGTTAAGAGCACTGGCTGCTCTTCCAGAGGTCCTGAGTTTAACTCTCAGCAACCACATGGTGGCTCACAGCCATCTGTAAGGAGATCTGGTGCCCTCTTCTGGCATTCACCAAACATGCAGTCAGAACACTGTGTACATAATAAATAAATAAATAAGTATTTTTTTTTAAAAGTGATTCCTTTTTCTTTTTTTAATAAGTAAATGTAATTTTATTTATTTTTTAATGATTTATTTTTATGTTATGTGCATTGGTGTTTTGCCTGCATGTATGTCTGTATGAGGGTGCCAAATCACTTGGAGCTAAATTACAGACAGTTATGACCTGGGAATTGAATTCAGGTGATCTGGAAAGAGCAGCCAGTGCTCTTAACCACTGAGCCATCTCTTTTTTTCCCCCCACCCTGGAGCTGAGGACTGAACCCAGGGCCTTGTGCTTGCTAGGCAAGCGCTCTGCCACTGAGCTAAATCCCCAACCCCTTTTTTTTCTTATTATTGTATTTTATGTGCATGGTGTGGTGATATTTTGTTTGTGATCTAACAAATAAAGCTTGCCTGAGGATCAGAGTGTGGAGCTAAACCACTAGTTAGCTATAGAGGCCAGGCAGTGGTGGCACACACCTTGAATCCCAGCACTTGGGAGGCTTTTGCAGATGGATCTCTGTGAGTTCAAGGCCATGCTGGGCTACACAAGATTGATCCAGTTGAGAAACAGAGCCAGGCAGTGGCGGCACACACCTTTAATCCCAGAACTTGGGCTCTCCTGCCTTTGCTCCTGGTACTTGGGAGGCACACAAGGCTTTCATTCCAGCACTAGGGAAGTTGAGACAGGAAGTGATATCGCAGGGCGGAGAGAGAAATAGAAGGCCGGAAGAGACAGGAGTTCAGTCCCTTCTGGCTGAGGAGTTGGTGAGGTGAGAGGTGGCTGTGGCTTGCTGCTTTCTCTCTCTGATCTTTCAGCAATTACTCCAATATCTGGCTCCGGGATTTTATTAATAAAACCAATTAGAATTTGAGCTATAGCCGGGCGGTGGTGATGCACACCTTTAATCCCAGCACTCGGGAGGCAGAGCTATCGCCTGGTACCTGTGGAGGCCAGAAAAGGGCATCTGATCCCCCGGAACTAGAATTACAGATGGTTGTGAGCCACCATGTGGGTGCTGAGAATTAAACTCAGGTCCTCTGGAAGAGCAGCCAGTGCTCTTAACCACTGAGCCATCTCTCCAGCCCTACAAGGGTGACTCCTTTTGTTTGTTTGGTTTTGAGGCAGGATCTCATGTAGCTCTGGCTGGCCTGGAACTGGCTATGTAGACCCTGCTGGCCTTGGACTCACAATGATCCTCCTGCCTCTGCCTCTCATGTGCTGAGAGTAAAGGTATGTGCCACCATACCGGACTGAAAGGGTGACTCTTAAAAAAAAAAAAAAAAGTAAGGCATAACTACTTCAGAGCTGCATCGTCCTCCTCCTCCTCTTCTTTTTCTTCTTCCTTTTGTCGCCCTGGAACCAGCTCTGTAGATCAGGCTGCCTCTTCTTCCCAAGTGCTGGGATTAAAGGCGAGGGCCGCTATGGCCCAGCTCTTCTTAAAGTCCTTCTTAAAGCCCACCCACCCCGATATTCCCTCCCTGATGCTCTCAGCTCAACCTTCTTTGTTAGTTCTGGTCGGATTTTGCCCATTGAGTCAAAGTTTTCATCTGAAAGCTAAGGAAATGGGAGAGAAAAGAAATGTCCAAAAACAGATGTTGCTCGCGTGCTATATCAGAAACATAGATTGATGTGTCAGAATTATTAAAAAAAAAAAAAGCCAATAAATTTGCAAGCATGACTATTTCTTTCTTTCTTTTTTTTTTTTTGGTTGTAGCTTTGCGCCTTTCCTGGAACTCGCTTTGGAGACCAGGCTGGCCTCGAACTCACAGAGATCCGCCTTTTAATATACCCAGTGCTGGGATTAAAGGCATGTGCCATCACTGCCCGGCTGCATGACTATTTCATTGGATGCAGTTTACCAAGCAATCCCAGCTTCCCTCGTTAGCGCCCGTGGTGGTTGTTGGTAATCAAGTTTCTGTTGAACATCCTATTGAACACAGAGGCCGAGAGCTGACACAGACACAAAGAGTCACTGTAGGTGGTTAGGTATTAATAACTAAGCCGAAGAGCTGCTGGAGACTAGCGGAGCTTCAGGGCTGAGCTAGAAGACATGGATCACAGGAGAGCGAGGTTAGGACTATCTTCCCTAGTCTGGTATGTTCATTAAGTTGATGGGCCTGATCTTTCTAATTAGAACTTTTTAAAACAATGTGTTTGTCTAGTGTGTGCCTGTGTGTGTGTGTGTCCTGAGCACATGGTGCCACAGGAATTGTGTAGAGACCTGTGAACAACTTGCAGAAGTTGTTTCTCTCCATCTACGGCGTGGGAACCAGGGATCCAATACTCGCCATTAGGCTTGGGAGCAAGTGCCTTCACCTGCTGAACCGTCTTGCTGGCCTCTACTGGTTTTGTTTTGTTTTGCTTGTTTGTTTGGAGACAGGGTCTCACTGTATAGCCCTGGCTGTCCTGGAATTCACTATGGAGATGGGATTAAAGGTGTGTGCCACCATGCCTAGCTTTTTGTTTATTTTTATTTTTGTGTCCGGGTGTTTTGTTTACAGACACATCTGTGGACATGTGTCCAGTGCCTGTGGAGGCCAGAGAGGGTGTCAGATTCCTCTGGGACTGGAGTTACAGCCAGTTGTGAGCTGCCAAGTGGGTACTGGGAATCAAACTTGGATCTTATGAAAGAGCAGCAGCCAGTGCTTTTAACCACTGGGCCATCTTTCCAGCGCCCTGCTAAGGTTTTAATATACCCATGTGCTTGTATGTTTCCAACCTATATCCTCGAGGAAGCAGGTGTGCTTTTTTTACTTGTAGGAATAGTTTTATTTATCAGTCTGTGCCTCCTGGTTTGTGGAGGACAGGGATGGTGTCTACATGCACAAATGAGATGCAGGCTCATCCTGCACCTGCACTCAAAATGGAGCCAACTGCTGCTTTGTAAAATGGTGTCACCCAGGACAAGACATGGCCGGAAAGTCACTGTTTCACACAACTTGACCCAGGACAGCCACTTAGAGCAGGGCACAGCTTGGGGGACACCAGTTCCTGTGTCCTCCGTGGCAAGACTGACTGTGGGAACGGACCTGCGGTCTCGATTTTCTCGCTTTTTGCAATCAGTTCTACCTAGGAAAAGAACTTTGTGGAGACTTCTCAGAATTCTTACCTCTGTCCTCTGAGAGTCCCAAGTAGGGAGTCCACAAGGAATAAATTCTGTTTCCACATGGGGAATTTACCTGTCGAGGCTGGAGGAAGGTGAGTAGCCTTTTTTTTCCCTCCCCAAGACAGGGTTCCTCTGTGTAGCTTTGGAGCTTGTCCTGGAACTCCCTCTGTAGTCCAGGCTGGCCTCGAACTCACAGAGATCCGCCTGCCTCTGCCTCCCGAGTGCTGAGATTAAAGGCGTGCGCCACCAACGCCCGGCTTGAGGTTAAACATTTAAGATGACTGTTCCAAAAATGGAACTGGATCTTTGAGAAGGCCTAAGAATGTGACTTTTGACCAGACACAGCGAGTTCAGCGCCAGCCTGGTCTACAGTGAGTTTCTAAGGCTATTTTGGGTGCAGGAGTTGCAGTCCCAGCTAGCAGTGGTCCACGTGGGAAATACCAGCCCCAAGACGACTGAACAGGAGAAGGGACTCCAGAGCCAGAGCCCAGCCAGCCTGGGATACACGGTGAAGTCAGCACAGGATTACAAGGTGGGGCCAGCCTGGGCTACACAACTGG
>CABHPP010138154.1:17048-46776 GCA_902168425.1 Peromyscus attwateri | reverse complement strand
TTTTTTTTTTTTTTTTTTTTTTGAGACAAAGTTTCTCTGTGTAGCTTTGGAGCCTATCCTGGACCTCACTCAGTAGACCAATCAGGCTGGTCTCCAACTCACAGAGATCCGCCTGCCTCTGTCCCCCTAGTGCTGGGATCAAAGGCATGTGCCACCACCATCCAGCTTCTTTTTTCTCATCACAGGGTGGCTTTTATTTGTAAAAAGCGTGAGTTCATTTAAGATAGAAGTATAACATGAGGCCTTGACAACACAGTATTAAAGCTTTGTATGAGACTTGGTCCCACTGTAAAGGAATTCTGTCTGGGCCAGCAAAGTGCTGCTCTCTATGTACTTACCCCAACTTAGGTGATGGTATTTTTGCATTCAGGATGTATAATAAAAGAAGATATAAGTTAAGATGCTCTCATCTGAAGGCAGCCGAGTGAGCCAAGTGCTGCAACTGTTAAGCAGTCATCAGTGAAATGTGTACTTCCCAATCAATCCAGGAGCACCCAAGCCCAAGTATAGAAAGCATTAACATTAACAGTCTAAGACACCTGGACAGATGAATTTACAAAAAGTAAAAATAAAGTGATTATCTTAATCATTTCAAAATCATCCTGACTCTTAAATTTTGCTACTTAGAAGACTCTGAAACACTGTAAATGTTCTGTATATCAGATCTGTGGGAATGAGTGTTCTTAAGAATTATCAGTGAAAGACTGAGTCAGAGGTCCTGAAAGGACTGTGATTCTGAGAACCCCAGTGAATAATAACAGTGCACAAAATCATTTTTATCAAGTACATGTTTAGGTAACCTGAGAAAAAGAGTATTTTTTGTGAGCAGATGAGACAGGGTTATTTAATATACTACTTTTGTTGTTTTTCCAGAGAACAAATGTATTATTTACCAATAAAAAGTATTTTATAATAATAGGCCACAGGAGTGATTTTCTCAGAGAAATGCTAAAATCAGTTCTCAATGCTATTAAAATATGCTGAAAGGCAAGAATGAGGTCTTTGTCAGAAAGTTAACAAGATCTTTTTTTCAGGGGTGGGGTTGAAGGTCTATATAGTCCAGGTAGTCCTAGAACTATGTAGACCAGGCTGGCCTCCAACTCACTGATCTCCACCTGCCTCTGGATCCCCAGTGCTGGGATTAAAGGCATGAGCATGAGCTGCTACGCCTAGCCAACAAGGTCATTTCTAAAGTGAAATAGGTGGAATACACATCACACAATAACTGGGGATATTAGATATATTGAAATGGAAAAGTGATAGTTCTGAAAAGGTACCTCACTTCTGAAGGAGAAGCACACTATGTAGTCTGCAGAGATAATCACATACTTCAAAAGGAAAAAAAAAAGACCTGCATGGTCTCAAAAATTGTTTTTTTATTGTTTAAATAAAAATGTTCTTTATTACATCTGAAGTATAAAAATGTATTTGGAAAATGTTCCTAGTACAAACTTCTAGTACCATGGCACTGTCCTTCACAAGCCTGATCTCTAAGTGTAGAGATGGAGGGCTCCAATCTAATCTCATGTTCCACCTTTTAAATTCAAGAAAATAGCCAGTTTTTCACCCTTCTTCCTTATTGAACAGCACCACTCACATGCACAATACATGCTGAGTAATGTCTGTTCTCCATTGGGACTATTTCAGGTAGAAAATAACCCTCGTTATCACATAAAACAACTGTGGGGGTAGAGAAGACAGATCCGTGCAAAATTCAATACAAAAGGTTAACTAACATCACACAGGTGTTTTGTTTTAGTAAAGTGCTGTTTTTTAATCTCATGGCTATATTTGTAGGCTGTTCTCCTAATTTGGGTGTATTTATCAAAGGTGGAAAACCAAATGTCTATACTTAACATCTCCTAACTGAAGTCAAGACAAGTGCACCATTTACAAACTGCTGGGTAGGTATGAGAAACCAACCTTATACTCTCTACTAACGTCACTAGAGGCAAGAGATCCTCTTACGTACTTTGACAACCAAGGAATGTTATTATCAACTCTAGTTGGTATATCTAAGCTTTAGTTCGTGTTTTACAGTGTGAAATTTGTATCTAATTAAAAATCAAACTGATATATACAGTATTTCTCATGAATGCATTGTTTTATATTTCAACCATATAAGTCATTTTTCCATAGGAGACAGGGTAGGACACATATTCTTCTTGTATACATTATTGTTTATTGTTTCAAGTGGATGGAATATATAATTCCCACTGAGTAGTTTAGTGTGGCCCTGAATCACATATAAACAGGTTAAATGTAGTCTTTATAATCCTTGTATTCATGTATAGACCATAAAAATTGTCTTAATAACAAACCCAAATACTCCTTTTTCGACTTGGCCCAAGTTAGCTAGCTGTTCATCCTTTTCATTGCTACCAACAAGTGCAGAGAGCAAGGAGCCTTTCAACCAAGACATAAAATGCTTGAAAAAGGAAAATTTTATGTTGACTCTTTATGACTAGGAAACCAATGTTAAGAATCAATATTATCCAATATAAAATATGCCAAATTGTTTAAAAATAAACAGTATATGCTGACTGAGAATTGTGGTGGCTTTTAATTTCTCCAAAGTCTCAAGTTTTCTGGTTAGAAGAAACCACTGAGTCACTGAAGATCTCCACCTCTGTGTAGCAGCTGCTATGGTTAAAAAGCTTTACAGGGTGTTTTTCACTATTGGGCAAGAGAATCTTACTAGTAACAGTGGCAAAGACAGAGTCCAAACTGAAGAGAGATGTGTGTATTAGTTTGAAAGTGTGACAAATGTAATAAAGACATGGAAAAATCAGAAATTCCTTCTATATGCCTTGCTACAAACAAACCCAAAAGGGAGCAAGATGGATGTTTTAAGAGCTAACACAGGGAAACATCCACCGATAATCCCATCATTTTACTTTATGCTTAAATTACACAAGTAGAAAAGTTATGCTTATTAATAGTTTAATGTATGAAGGAAACATCCAGATTTCTGAATATGAAGGTACATATCTCACATTAATTTAAGTCTACATAAAGTAGAGCTTCTATCCTGACATACTGAAATGTACTTTCTGCTTAGCCTCTGCTGTTATGTAAACAATTGTACATTTATTTGCCATTCTAAAACTTCAGGATCAAGTTTACATAATTTTGCTAAATTTCCGTGTTTGCTCAGAAGCAGTTTACAGTACTAAAACCAACCAGCCAAAGAACAGCTTCAACAGAAAGTTATGTCCAAAGGAGAAGAGGGGAGAAAGAAGAAAATGATAAGAAAATGCTAACTAAGATAAAAACGGATGACGATGGAGAATGGGCAGTCACAAATGTTCACAGAAAATAGGTCAGTTAGTAAGTTCTTCTGCAAAAAGCCTACACACTTCAGTCAAGCACATCAGTAGAATGATTTGGGAGCATAAAAAATTCTCGGCCACTTGTGATTTCCTCTGAATGAAAGGAATCTGCAGGCTAACAGGCTTATCCTCATCAGCCAAGCTGGTTCATGTGCACACTGTTCATGTGAGGTGCCCAGGGTCCGGTCCACACCTACAAATATAGAGCATGCATTTCACCAAATACAAATTAAACAGATATTTAGGTTAAAATAATACTCGTGAAAAACAGTCAAGTATCTATGAACTAATTTCATTCAGTCTGTAACATATAGTCAGGTATGTGGAAGGAAAAGGAAATACTTGGGAGTTCAAGGTCATCCTCATCTGCATAGTATGTCTTAAGGACAGCAGCCTGGGCTACCTGAGACCTTGGGTCAAAACTGAGAGGCTGGGATTGGAGCACAGGAAACTGGAGGATGGCTCCATACAATAGTTAAGAGCACAGATGAGCCGGGCGGTGGTGGCACTCGCCTTTAATCCCAGCACTTGGGAGGCAGAGCCAGGTGGATCTCTGTGAGTTCAAGGCCAGCCTGGGCTACAGAGTGAGATCCAGGACAAGCACCAAAACTACACAGAGAAATCCTGTCTCAGGAAAAAAAAAAAAAGCACAGATGCTCTTACACAGGACTTGTGTTTGATTACCAGGACCTACATGGCAGCTTTCAACTGTCTATAATTCTAGGTCTAGGATCCTCTTCTGGGCTCCAAGGGCGAAAGGCATGCATGTGATGTAGATATACATGCAGGCAAAACACCCATACGCACAAATTAAAAGAAAAAAAATCACTTAAAAATCTGCAACATTATTAGGAAACAACAGAAAAAACAGCAATGTCCCCACCCCTGACTGGGATCTTGAGAATGCTAAGCATGTGCTCTGTCACCAAACTATAACTCAAACCTCTTTTCTTTGCTTCTCTTTTCTCTTTTTGAAACACTAACAAGAAGTGATATCCAAGCAATTTTCAAAGTAGCTGCTTGATAACATAAAGATTGTTGTGAAAGAACAATTGTTCAGAGATACTGAACATACATCCAAATAACTTAAGCATGAGTCAAGTATGATTGCTTATACCTATGATCCCAGCACAGGGGAGGCTGAAGCAGGATCAGCCTGGACTAGCTAGTGAGTGCCAGACCAAACAGAGCAAGACCCCCCCTGACCCAAGTGTATAGTCATTTCCCTAAGTTTTCAGTTATATACAGTTTTGGCATAACACTGTTAAAATAACGAATTTTAATGTGAGTATAAAGTTATTTTACATGAAGATCACTTTGCAACTTGCTATTTTTTGTTTCTGAAACGGGGTCTTACTATGTAGCCCTACATGGCCTACAACTCTCTATGTAAACTAGGCTAACCCAACTCACAGAGATCCACCTGCTGAGTGCTGGGATTAAAGGTGTGCCCTACCATGTCCAGCTCTATAATTTAAACTCTTCTACATACCATCTGCTACAGAATATAACCTATAAAATGCTTTTCTGTAACAGTTCACAAAACTGTATCATTTGACAAATGTTTCCAATGCACTGTAGCTATAGTCAGTTTCTCCTCCTGCCTATATTCACTGTGCTCTCTATTGCTCTACACCTACATTCTATTTAATGTCTTGTATTTTATAAACACCTAAGTGACTGCTTACTGAATTATCACCCTTACCGTTTGAGGACCATTATTTTCTGTGGAACTTGAAACCATCTTTATCAGTGAATTCCAAGAAGGGTCTGCAGCATGAGGGCCATTGAATATGGGTCCTCCAGTACCATCAGGGATAGGTGCTACTGGAGGAATCATTGCGTTCCCATACACAGAAAAAGGCATACCCTTCAACAAAGGGGAGAGGAAGAAAGAGATTAGCATCCAAGTCATTACCTTCTTTGTCTTTGTCCCTCCCCCACCTCTGATAAACAATCCTGCAAGGACTATGTGGAGAGAACTTGTCACCGAAAACAAAAAGAGGCACTTGGGAGGCAAAGGCAGCCCGGAGTGTAGAGTAAGTTTCAGGCCAACCAGGGAAAGATACGTACTCTGTCACAGAACAGAAATGAAACAAAAACAATCAAACCAACCAACTGAGGAGTCAAAAGCTCTAAAACTGTTTTTAACACCTCAACTGACTTTATGAATGTGTAAGTTATTCACAGAGCCTAACAATTATTCTGACATGAATTCATTTAGCAGAGTATAGCTGGGCATGGTGGCCCAGGTCTTTCATCTCAGCACCCAGGAGGTAGAAGCAGGTAGATCTCTGAGTTTGAGTCCAGCATGGTCTATAAAGTGAGTTCCAGACCAACCAGAACTACATGGTGAGAACCTGTCTCATGAACAAAATAAAAAACAAACACATAGTATAAAGGAGAATACCATATTCAAATTATTTTTCCAAAAAGCATTCCACTAAAGGCAGACATGGTAGTGCACGCCTGTAATCCCAGCACATGGGAGGTGGTACAGAAGACCAGAAGCTAAGGTCACCCCAGTTCTATAAGAGCTCTAAATGGGCTGGAGAGACAGCTCCACAGTTAAAACAGTTTGCTGCTCTTGCAGAATGCCTAAATTCAGTTCTTGGCTCTCACTTTTGATGGCTCATGATTTCCTGTAATTCTAGCCCTAAGGGATCCAATACCCTCTTTTACCCCAGTGAGTGTATGATTTATGTGCACATACATATCCACATATACACATAATTAAAAATAAAAATTTAAAAAAAGGAATATACCCCAACCAAAACAAACAAACCAAAGACTCTTAAAACATAACTCCCCTAAATGACAAGGAAAACTAATTATTTTATCCACTTTGACTTGTAAAGCCCGAGCAGGACTTCACAGATGCCTATATTTGGAAATGAGAAATGACTAGGAATAAGAAAAACATTCTGTAATAATGAAAATGCTTATTTAAATTACCCCAACTTTAGGAAAGTCCATGTATCCTGCAGGAACATGCTGATGGAATGTACCAGAAGGAGTTACAATTCCTGTACTATCTCGCTCCATTGCTTGATGCTGTGAAAACACTCCTGGGTCAGACATTGGCCTGTGAATCATAGGATTTCCCATCCCAGGGTTACACCAGTCCACTTTGTCTGAGAGAGAAAAAAAAAAAAAAAAAAAAAAGTTGGTAATATTCAAAATCAATATACAATTTAAAAGGAACACTTTATAATTTCTATTTTCACTTATTGTAAGAATTGTGGTAAGTAGGCTGACAGTGCAACTGGATGTATCAGTCATCTGAGAAAGAGCAAGCTTGAAAAATCTTGAACTTGCTGGATGGTGAAGGATTCACGAGAGAAATCCCTTCAATAAACATTTATTCACTTACATAGCAACAGCAATGACAACAACAAATCACTACAAAAGTAAGTAAAAGCTAAGAGCCAAAAGATCTCAAAGGAAATCCCAACATCTTAATATGGTAAAATGAAATACAAGTAGGGCTGGAAGTACTGTGCGGTTAGTCTCAGCTACACAGTAAGTTCAAGGCCAGCCTAGTATACAAGAGACTCTCAAAAAAAGCCCAAATTCTTTATGTGTATTGCATTATTTTCAGAGATGAGTAAGTGCAATGGGAAAGACCACATGAAACCAGAACTGAAAGAAGCTGGTTAGTCTAACTGAAGAGACAGGCTAATTCCTTTAAAGGAACGATGAGGGCTGGAGAGATGGCTCAGTGGTTAAGAGCACTGGCTGCTCTTCCAGAGGAACTGGGTTCAATTCCTAGCACCCAGATGGCAGCTCACAACTGGATATAAGTCCAGTTTCAGGGAATCCAATGCTCGCATCTGGCCTTCTCAGGCACCGGGTACACCTATGTTGCACAGACATACATGCACAGAAAAAACCCACGCATGTAAGTGTAAATAAAATCTCAAAAAATTAAAATAATGTGAAATTGATTAAAGTATTATAGCTAAACAAATACACGTAATTTCCAGTAATATGACAGTATATCATACCTTGATTGCCACCAATCCCTTCAAAGGACCAGATGCCACTATGTCCTACTGATGTAGACAAATTACTCCCAATAACGGATGGAGCTGAAGTTCCAGTTTGCCTGATACGTGCAGAACGTTCAGTTCCAATAGGGACTGGAACTTTCCTGTCCTGAGAGACATTGCTGGGCTTTTCGGACCCTAAAGGTACTGATGATGGGGCAGGAGACGGTGCACGAACGCCAGAGGATACCGACTGTGCAGGAGACTCTGGAAAAAGACATTTTGAAATAAAATACAGGTACTTTGTAGAATATTTAATTTTGTAAAACCAAATCTCACATTTTGAAATCTTAAAATATACATTTTCTAAGAAAAGCTGAGATATAAGAATACTTAGTTTTTGATTTGTATCCAAAAAAATGAAGTGCTGAGTTGTTTCACATATATCCACCACTACACTTTATTTTACTCCCATCACTCTCTTCTCTCTCTTCTCCCTCCTTGCTAGTCCCTTTCTTCCTTTGAAATAATTTCCTCTTCTGCTTTAAGAATGTTGAAGCTGAGCATGATGGTACACATCTGTAATCACAGCGCTCCAGAGGTTCCACCAAGAAGATTAACTGCAGCAGGTGTGGTGGCACACACCTTTAATCTTAGTACTCTGGAGGCAGAGACAGGAGGGTCTCTGTGAGTTCAAGGGTAGACTGGTCTACATATCTAGTTCCAGGACAGCCAAGGCTACATAGTGAGATGATGTCTCAAACAAAACTAAATAGATGACTACAAGTTCAAGGCCAGCCTAAGCTACATAATGAGACTCTGTCTTTAAAAAGCAATATTATGTGGACATTAAAACCTGGTTAGGAATAGTAATTTAGTTCAATGATACAGTATACAGTGCTTGCCTGGCATTCATGAGGCCCTGGGCTCAACCCTCAATAGTACACACACACACACACACACACACACACACACACACACACAATTTTGAAAAAAACCAAGGACTTTATGGTAGACTATAAGTATCTCAATGCTACAAAGTGTTCAATTACTCATTTAATAAATCACTGGCTTAATAATTAAGTCAATACTTGTTGCTAAAATATAAAACCAAAGCAATTAAAAGAACAATGTTTAAATTAAGTGTGTGCCCACTTAGCCCAGGCTGATACTGAACACCCTATATAACTTAAGAGTAATCTTGAATGTTTTGTGTGTCTGAATGTGGTATGTGCACTTGTTCCTGTGCAGGTGTGCATGCAACAGGAGGATGTTAGATTACTCTGCCTTTGAGACAGGTTCCCTCAGTGGAGCTAGGCTGGCAGGCAGCAAGCTCTAGGGACTCCTTTCCTGGCTCCAACTTAAGTTCTGGGGTTACAGGCAAGAGTACAGGCCTCTCTGCCTTGCTTTTTACTTGGGTGCTGGGATCTGAACTCAGGTCCTTCTGTTTACACAGCAAGTATTCTTACTCAGCAAGACAATTCTTCAGTGCTTGACCCTGAATTTCAGATCCTTCTAGCTCTACCTCCTGAGTGCTGGGTGCTGAGGTTCTAGGGACCTGCTGCCATGTCTGGTTTACACAGTGCTGGAGGGCAAACCCAAGGTCTTGTGTATGGTATGCAGGCACTTTACCAAATGAGCTATATCCCAAGTTCCCTCAAACTGTACTCTTTGCAAACAATTGTTTTTGGTGTTCAGATAGTCTGTAGGCTCCTATGTTTGAATGCTTGGTCTCCAGTTGGTACAGCTGTTCGGAAATGATTAGGAGGTGTGGTCTTGATGGAGAAGGTGTGTCACTGGAGATGGCCCAAGCTAACACCTTTAATCCCAGCACTCTGGAGGCAGAGGCAGGTATCTGTGAGTTCCAGTGCAGCCTGGTGAACACATAGTATATTTCAGGGCAGCTAGGGCTTTGTAGAGAGACTATGGCTCAAATAACAAAAACAAACAAACAAACAAAAAAACCCCAAAACAAAAACCATTCTGGAGGCAGAGGCAGGCAGATCTCTGTTGAGTTCTAGGCCTACCTAGTCTACAGAGGGAGTTCCAGGCCAGCTAGGGCTCCACAGTGAAACCCTGTCTGGAAAAAAACAAAAACAAAACAAACAAACCAAAAATCCCACAACAAACAAACAAACAAACCAACAACACCCCTAGCAGTTCCCAGTTAGTTCATCTCCTCCCGTTGCCTCAGGCCTCTGGGACAGATCTGCACTCTCAGCTACTCTCTTTCACCATGCCTGCTGCCATGCTCCCCGCCGTGATGCTTACTGACCCTCTGGAGTCATAAGCCCTCTATAAACTCTTTCTTCTCTAAGATGCCTTGATCATGGTGTCTCATCACAAAAATAAAAAAGTAAGCCGGGCGGTGGTGGCGCACGCCTTTAATCCCAGCACTCAGGAGGCAGAGGCAGGCGGATCTTTGTGAGTTCGAGGCCAGCCTGGGCTACAGAGTGAGATCCAGGACAGGCACCAAAACTACACAGAGAAACCCTGTCTCAAAAAACAAAAACAAACAAACAAAATTAACCAAGGCAGGAAAAAGGTGGTACCTGGGGATGGGCCATTGCTACACCAGGCCAAACCACGGTCCTTTTCTGGAAGACTTTAGGACTTTAGGAAAGTGATTGAACACTCTAAGAGGCAATGGGCCATGTTAGTATGAATGAGCAAGACAGTAGTGCTGAGAGGTATGCTGACTGGAGGCCATGTTCAAGAAGTTTCAGAGGGGAAGAATACTAGCAACTTGAGTGGAGACCATTCATGTGACATTGTGACAAAAACTGCACTTGTCCCAAGAATCTGCCCGAGACTGGAAAGTTTTGGACTATTTTAATTGGCTGAAGAGATTTGAAGACAGCCTAGTACTTGACTTTGTCACTTGGTTGTTGGGAATCATTCTTAGGCAGCTCTACAATGAAAAAGGAAAAGTTGGGCAAAGGGAAATGTAAAATGTACAGTCGGAGGAGAGAAAGGGCACCAGGGAATTTCATGTTGGACTCAAGTCTAGTGCTGAAGAAGACTAGGAGAGGCTTCATGCAGAATGAGATGAAAGGAGTGGTGTCCTCAGGGTCAGACCCCACCAGCTAAGCCTCCACTTAACAAGAAAATGGTAAGAAACTTACAGGAAAGCCTGTGCCACACCGAAGGCAACAAATCAACGCTCATGCAAATGTAATTCAAAAAGGGGCCAGCTTCTCCCCCAAGCAAACAGAGGAACTTGACAGCATATCCTTGTGGTTCTGGCTTTAAAGTTATTAAGATACAGGAGTTGTGGACTCTTTCTCCATTTAAGTTAAGCAGAGCACTGAAACCAGTGGTGTGGACAGGGAGTGTAACCAGCTCAAAAGAGAGATGTATGTAGCAGTCAGCAAGGCTGGGAGGGCAGAGCCATCTAAGCTCTTTGACAACAGACAAGAGTCACAAGATTTGGAATTTGCCCTGCTGGGTTTTGGTCTCAGTTTGGTCCAGTATTTCCTCACTATTGTCCCATTCCTCCCTTTTGGAATGGTAATGTATATTCTCTGCAGTTTAATGTTGTAGGTGAGTAATTTGCTTTTTTGTTTTATAGGGGTGTAATTAAGAGATTGCTTAATTTGTTTTTTTTTTTTTTTGGTTTTTTCGAGACAGGGTTTCTCTGTGTAGCTTTGCGCCTTTCCTGGAACTCACTTGGTAGCCCAGGCTGGCCTTGAACTCACAGAGATCCGCCTGCCTCTGCCTCCCGAGTGCTGGGATTAAAGGCGTGCGCCACCACCGCCTGGCCGCTTAATTTGAATCTCAGAAGAAATCTTAGACTTTAAATAGTCTTGGGACCGAAACACTATGGGGACTTTTGAAGCTGTACTAAGTGTATTTTGTATTATGATACGGCCACAAACCTATGGGGGCCAGGGAGAGGAATGTGGTTGTTTGAATATATGTCCTGAGTTGATAGAGCTGTTTGAGGTCTAGGAGGTGTGGTCTTGTTGAAAGAGCTGTGACACTAGTGGTGAGCAGAGGTTTAGTGCTCACCTTCCTCTCTCTCGTGCTCCTCAACGGGATGTGAGCTCTCAGCTACCACCCAGTGTTATGCATGCCTGCCTGTGGCCATGCTCCTCACCGTAATGGTCATGAACTCTGGAACTCTAAGTCTCCTCTAAACTCTTTCTTCTTTAAGTTACTATGACCGTGCTGCCTTCACAGCAACAGAAAAGTAATTCAGACCGGTGCTATGATGCAAAAACAAAGGAATTCATGTATGTAAAAAATCTGTGAAGTCTAACTTAGGGGAAAAAAAAAATCAGCTGGCAGAAAGACACCAGGCTGCTCCTCATCATCTTTGTTCTACTGTATCCTGTTGATATTCCACAGCACATAACTTTATAGAGATGCCTAACAGCCAAAAAGGCAAGACATATGGGTTTTGTTTTTGGTTTTTTGAAACAGGTTCTGGCACATTTTCAACTTACACTCCTTCTGCCTCAACCTTGCAAGCCTAGAATCAGAGGGACACACTACTACACCTAACCCAAGCTGTGATCCTTAACACTGAGTACTTACATTAGAAATTCAAATTGTTTTACATATTATTAATAAAAAAAAAAGCAACAAAAATTTGGTTTGATACAAAAATGCTGAAATATTAAGCATATAATTTAAAGAAGGAAAGAGGGTGTGATAATGCCTGTAAATCCAGTGACTCAGGAGGTTAAAACAGGAGAATTTTATGTTTATGGTATGCTGGGGCCATCTGAGCAACTTAGTGAGAACCTGTATCAAAATGAAAAGCAAAAGGGCTGAAGACAGCTCAGTGATTAGAGCACTGGCTGCTCTTCCAGAGGACCTAGGTCCAATTCCCATCCCATACATGGCAGCTCACAACTGTCTGTGACTCTAGTCCCAAATGATCTGACACCCTCTTCTAACCTCAACAGGTACTACACACACAGTGAGCAGACATACATGTAAGTCAAACACCATACACATAAAATAAAAATAAAGGATAAAAATTTGTTTTACAGTAAGTAAAAAGGAAGCTGAGGTTACAGGTCAATCACAGAGAACCTGACTACCTTTTCATCAAGACCTAGGTTCAATCTCCAGTACTTACTTTTTTTTTTTTTTCCAAGACAGGGTTTCTCTGTGTAACCACCTGGCTGTTCTGGAACTCACTCTGTAGACCAGGCTGGCCGTGAATTTAGAGATCCTCTTGCCTCTGCCTCCTGAATGCAAGGATCAAGGGTGTGCGCCACCACCACCCTCCAAATGTTCACTTTCTATTTTGCTTGAAGTATTTTGGATTTCTTTTTCTTTTTTTTCTCCTTTTTTTTTTTAAATTGTATGGAGTCTATGTTTTCAGTAATTTAATGCTTTTTAACTTTTTGTGATTTTTTTTAAAACATTTATTTTATTATGTATACAGTGATCTGCCTGCACATATGCCTGCAGGTCAGAAGAGGGCACCAGATCTCATTACAGATGGCTGTGAGCCACCATGTGGATGCTGGGAATTGAACTCAGGACCTCTGGAAGAACAAGCAGTGTTCTCTCCAGGCCCAGTATTTTGGATTTCTGAGTCACGATTGCTGATATGGTAAGGATATAATACTGTACAGGGTAAGCTTGTTTTGCTATGCTGCTAAGGTAGATAAGATTTAAAAGTGGAGGGCTGGAGAAATGGCTCAAAGGTTAAAAGCACTGATGGCTCTTCTAGATGGTCCTGAGATCAATTCCCAGCAACCACACAGTAGCTCACAACCATCTGTAATGAGGTCTGGTGCCCTCTTCTGGCCTACATGAATACATGCAAGCAAGACACTGTATATAAAATAAATAAACCTTTAAGAAAAAAAAAAAAAAGATTTAAAGGTGGAAGAAAGGGTATGTGGTACATGGTGGCTCACAACCCCCTAATGAGATCTGGTGCCCTCTTCTGGCGTGCAGGCATACATGCAGATAGAATACTGTATATATAAAAAATAAACAAATCTTTAAAAAAATAAAAGGTATGTGGTATTTATACAGCAAGTGTTTGTCTATGTATTTGAGAGTTTTCACATTACTGCCCAGGCTGCTTTGGAATTCGCTATATAGTTGAGGCTGGTCTGAAACACAAATTCTCCTACCTCAGTCTTCAAAGCAGTTAGAATTATGACTAAGCCTCATCATGCTAGGCTCAATAGGCGCACTTTTTATAAAGCTAGCAATCTTTCTGCTCACTAGTTGCATTTAAAGAGTAAATACATTAATAGTGAATAGGACTGAGGTAGGGATGTGGTCATAGAAGAACACATGCAAAATACTCTGGTTTCATCACCATGGACGATTAAGTAAGTAGGTTTTAAAAGTAGTTTTAGAAAGTTTTATTTTACGTGTATAACGTTTCGCCTTTATGTATGTGTGTGCCTGGTGTCCCTGCAGGTCAGAAGGATGAAATGTCCTGGAACTGGAACTATAGATGGTTATCACATGGGTGCTGGGAATGAAAGCTGGCTCCTCCAAGAGCAGCAAGTGCTCCACCTCTCCAGTCCCAATAGTTTTCCTAATTGTTTTTCTTTTTGGTTTTTTTGAGGCAGGGTTTCCTCTGTGTAGTAGTCCTAGCTGTCCTGGAACTCGCTCTGTAGACCAGGATGGCCTTGAACTCACATAGATCTGCCTGCATCTGCAGAGATTAAAAGTGTGCACCACTACCACCCGGCCCAATAAATAGTTTTTAAATCTTCAAATTTTATTGACATTACATACACTGTCAAGAGTCAGAAATTTTATTTTTTTAACAGCATTAAAATAATGGTGAAGTTAAAAATCCCAAACGTGGAGTGAGCGACAGTAGAATATGCCTATAATTCCAGCTGTGGGAACTGGAAGCACAATGATCAGATTCGAGGTCATCCTTGACTACATGGTCAATTTAAGGCTAGCCTGTCTCAAGCAAATATCCTATACTTGAAGAGCTTGAATCCCTCTGCTTACAAGAGAGTAACTTTTTCTTCTGGGATACAGATCACTCACCATTTGATGCTGATGAACATGGAGTCAACAAACTAAGTGGGGAAAAATGCTGTCTGTTAAAGTTAGCAGCTGCAGGTGCTCCTCCAAGAGGTGCTCCAGGCCCATACATTTGACCTCCTGAAAGACTTGAGGCAAAGTTTCCCAAATGTGTAGAAGGTGTTACAGAACCATATGGTGAGTCCATGTTGACCATACCTGTAATGTACAAGACCACCATTATTTACTAATTATCCCAAGAAGAGATCATTTTAAAAAAAAATTCTTAGCTGGGTGTGGTGGCAAATACCAGTAATGCCGGCATCTGGGAGACAGAGTCAACAGGGTCAGATTAAGGTCATCTTTGGCTATATAATAATTTCAAGGCCAGCCTAGACTGTAAGAGAGACAGTTTCTTTCTCTCTCTCTCTCTCTCTCTCTCTCTCTGTCTCTCACACTCACACACACACACACACACACACACACACACACACACACACACACACCAAATCTTACATGGTCATAGACATCATGAGGTGGAGAATTGCCAAATGGCAAGTTAAAGGGCAGTCTAGGCTAAAGGAAGACCCTTTCTCAAAACTACCCCCTCATTGAAAGATATGAACAAGTGAATAATATGAATGAGGGAGTAGTATTTATTGCTTGGCATTTTATTCTTAATTTAAAATTTTTTTCATTTATCTATTTATGTATTTATTTATTTTTGAGACAGAGTCTCAATGTAGTTTTGGTTGTCCTGGAACTTGATATATAGACCAGGCTGGCCTTGAACTCACAAAGATCTGCACCTGCCTCTGTTTCTCTGCTGGGATTACAGGTGTATGTCACCACCGCTTGTCTAAAAAGATTGTTGTTGTTGTTTTTTTTTTTTTTTTTTTGGTTTTTCGAGACAGGGTTTCTCTGTGTAGTTTTGCGCCTTTCCTGGAACTCGCTTTGTAGACCAGGCTGGCCTCGAACTCGCAGAGATCCGCCTGGCTCTGCCTCCCGAGGGCTGGGATTAAAGGCATGCACCACCACTGCCCGGCTGTTGTTGTTTTTTTGTTTTGTTTTTTGTTTATTTATTTATTTATTTATTTTTGAGTAAAACTAAAACTTATTCTAAGCCTCAGTCATCCTAGGATCTCCCCTGCCATATAGCCTCCCTGGTTCTGTGGGTTGCAGTCTGATTGTTCTTTGAAAAGATTGTTTTTATAATGTGTAGGCTGGGGAGCTGCAGGTGGCTCAGCAGTTAAGAAGCACTTGTTATTCTTGCAGAGGACCTGGGATTGGGTCTCAGCACTTACACGGTAACTCAACAACTATCTGCAACCCCAGCTCCATGGGGGCCAATACCTCTTCTGACCTCCTTAGGCATTAGGCACACATTGGTATATATATATTCATGCAGGAAAAAGTCTATAATTAGTGAGTTTAGGCCAGCCAGGTCTATAAAGTATAAATGTCCTTAAAAAACAAAAACCAGCCGGGCAGTGGTGGTGCATGCCTTTAATCCCAGCACTCAGGAGGCAGAAGCAGATGGATCTCTGTGAGTTTGAGGCCAGCCTGGGCTACAGAGTGAGTTCCAGGAAAGGCTCCAAAAGCTACACAGAGAAACCCTGTCTCAAAAAAACCTTAAAAAAAAAAAAAAAACACCAACAACAAATAAATAAAGTCAGCCTCGGGTGGTTGGTTCGTGCCTGTAGCACTGAGGAAAGGAGAACTGCATCACTTCTTAGCCTACTGCTAAGGTCAATGGTCGTTGGGAAGTCTCAGACAAGCATCGCCTATATGGTAAACTCCAGGCCAGTCTAGCCTATAGAGGCCTTGTCACAAAAAACAAAATCCAACCCCAAATAAAACAAAATATTCTTTAAAAATAGATCAGGTCATGTGGACCACAGGCCACAGTATGCCCATCTCTCACATGGATTTTCTCAATTACTTTAACTGCTCAGGCTAATCCACAAGAATTTCTTCTCTTCTTTTTTTAAAAGACAGGATCTCTGCTGAGCAATGCTGGTGCACTTTTTTTTTTTAAAGGTTTATTATTTATTATGTATACAGTGTGATGTCTGCACACCAGAAGAGGGCATCAGATCTCATTTTAGACAGTTGGGAGCCACCATGGTTGCTGGGAATTAAATGCAGGACCTCTGCAGGAGCAGGCAGTGCTCTTAACCTCTGAGTCATCGATCTAGCCCGGTGGTGCATGTTTTTAATACCAGCACTTGGGAGGCAGAGGCAAGTAGATCTCTGAGTTCAGTGTCAGCCTGGATTACAGAGTGAGTACCCAGACAACCAGGGATACACAAGAGAAACCATTCTGAATAGATGGAGTTTCTTTATATTCCACGATAAAAATGAACTCCACATTTAGTCAAAGATCATACTGAACCCAAAGTGCTGGAGATACAAGAGCAAGGACTACCATGCTGTTTCAAAAGTACAACAGTTCTAAATGCAATTTGGCATCCTGCATCAGATCCTAAAACAGGAAAAGTAGTTATCTGAATACTGTAAAATCTATAGCCAATTACCCAATATTAATTTCTTTTTGGTATATATGTCAGTCGCGTAGCAAGAAGCATTCTTGTTTCATAAACCTAAGAATTCTTGTTTTATAAATCTAAAAATAAGTGAAAAGTTAAAAAACCAGCAACATAATTAGAATCTTTAGATCCCCTATAAATACCAGTGTTGTCCAAAAGAACTTCCCTTGAAATAGAAATATTATATAATTTTGCTGTCCAACATGGCAGCCATTAGTCCACAATACTTATAGCTTGACTAAGAAGACAAGCTTACTGTTATTTTGAGACAGGGTCACATTATGTAGCCCTGGATGGCCTGGAACTCACACTGCCTCTGCCTCCCAAGGCTGGGATTAAAGGTGTTCATCACCATACTTGGTGAATTTTCACTGAGTTAAACAGAAATAGAAGAGATACCTAATGGCTACCACATTAGATAGTGTATTGTTTTAAAATGAGAAAGATGTCCAAAAAACAGAAATGAATTCAAATTTAATAAAACAGATAGCTATTTGGTATTTGCTGGCATTTCTTTTTTTTTTTTGTTTTTCTTGAGGTTTTTCGAGACAGGGTTTCTCTGTGTAGTTTTGCGCCTTTCCTGGAGCTCACTTGGTGGCCCAGGCTGGCCTCGAACTCACAGAGATCCGCCTGCCTCTGCCTCCTGAGTGCTGGGATTAAAGGCATGCGCCACCACCGCCCGGCATGGCATTTCTTTATTAATGTAAAAAAACCTATTTTTTTCCCCTTTCTTTCGAGACAGGATCTCCTGTAGCCAAGGCAGTCAAGATCAGTATGTAGCTGGAAATGACTTATCACATGCTGGGACTACATGCATGCATCAATATGCCCTCCCTGCGTTATTTTTTTCCAAGACAGGGTATTTTTTCCAAGACTAGTCTCAAACTCAAGCTACTCTTTTTCAGCCTCTCATAATGTTCCATTCTCGGACACATCCTACAAACCTTTCTTTTTCAAAGAGGTATGAGGGGGAGATAAGACCTATTAACTTATTTATGGGAAATTCAAGATAAAGTTTACTATAGCCTTTAAAAGATTGTAAAATAAAAATAACACACTAAATGCACATGATACAACGGTGTATTAAGGGACCAAAACTATCTTGGGCTTGGGGTGTAGCTCACTGGTAAA
This sequence comes from Peromyscus attwateri, assembly GCA_902168425.1. NCBI lineage: Eukaryota > Metazoa > Chordata > Mammalia > Rodentia > Cricetidae > Peromyscus > Peromyscus attwateri. The sequence continues at coordinate 28,809 of CABHPP010138154.1, read as the reverse complement.
GAAAGTGGTTCTAGCATGTATAAACCAATGGGTTTAACTCCTAGCACCACAAAAATAAAACCCTGTAGCAGTGGTCACCATAATCCTAGTGCTCAGGAAGCAGAGGTTTGAATTCAAGGCCAGTCTGGTCTACACAGTGAATTCCATGCTAGCCAGGGCTATGTAGCGAAACCGTTTCAAAAACAGCAGCAGTGCAACAAAACCCCCTCCTCATCCATGTAGCCTACTTACAGAGCAAATACATCATAGTATAGCCACGAATTTTCCTATCATCTCTGTGAAGTAGTTACCACAGAATGTCAATAATTAACACAAACTTACCTGAGGGACTTGGAGCAGGTCTCTGTAATGGCGGCCTAAAACCTGGTGCTTTGGAAGTATCAGACTGATGTAAAGGATCTGAATTTGGCAAATATGAGGACTTTCCAGACAGCATGGATTCTGGCGTTGACTGAGATGAAACAACAGATCCTCCCCAGAAGGCATGAGCATTCGTAGGGTTGTTTTCAAACAATGTGCTAAAGGGCCCAAATGGTAAAGGGGCACTGAAGTTGGGAGCAACAGGCTTATTTGCTGGATGTACTGAATTCTGACAAGCACTTTGTGTACTTAAGGTCGAAGGTAGCTGGACAGAAGAGGGAACACTATGAGGTCTTTTAATGTGATTGACATTGAGGACTGCAACAGATGAATTCTGCACTGGAGCTGGATTCTTGTGAGGGGCAGCTGTGCCATGAGAAGGTGGTCTGATAGCAGGGGTTTCCATTTGAGGAGGCTGGGCACATCCCATTTGTGTTTGAGGCATAGGGTATGTCACAGGCGCAGTAGAAGGCACCACCGCTGGAGCAGAGCTTGTTGCTGGAGGAGGAACAGTCATTCTCACATCCGGGGAAGGAACCTGAGACGGCTGAAGAGGGGGTCTTGGCTCCTGAGAAACAGATCCCGGAGGCTGCTGCTGAGTGGAATGACCTGATGAGCTCCCAGAAGAACTGCTGCTATGTGGAGGCCTATTGTTTGAGGTTTCTACTACTGGCGGACTACCTGCTTCCTGTTCGGAAGAAGATGCTCCTTTATTTGGGGATGCTGAGCCACAATCCAAAGGGCTATTTCTAGAAACCCCTCCTGGCTGGGCTGGCGGTGATGGGGAAGATGGGGAGGATACTGGGTAGTGTTCTTTGGCAGTAGGCATAGGGTATGTGGCATTTGTGGGTGCAGTGCTGTTGTTGCTTGCTGTAGTTGTGACTGTTGTGGTTGTGGCATTGGATGTCTTCACAACTGTGACAAAAAGCTGCCTTCTGACTGAAGGAGAACTTGGACTGCCGTTTGAAGATGTACCAGGCACCGCTGACGCTGATGAACTGGTTGTAGTTGTTGGACTTGAAGTTAAAGAACCTGCTGAATTCACCTGAGAACCACTGCTATTCTGATTGCTATGGCGAGGCACCATGTGAGGCTTAGGCGAGTTAGTAGCTCTGGCAGGGCTCAAAGGCCTGACAGGAAAAGGACCCCAAGTGGACTGAGCTGGTGGAAAAGTACCTCCGAAGTGGGTCATGGGCAACCTTGGTGGACGGATCTGCTGGAAAGTCTGAGCAGCAAGCAAAGCATGTGCAAACTGTGGAGGAGGATATGCTAATGGAAGAGAAACCGGAAAACCAGGCCTCACATTATTCACTGGGTTCTTAATGGTTTTGTGAGTGGATGCAGAAGAGATAGCAGGCACAGTGAGTGCTGTGGCAGTTTGAGATGTCGATGACAGAGCTACAGTCGTCATTTTAATTCCCATTAAGGAACTATTAGCAGCAGTGGTGGTAGGTGCTGAGGACCCTATTTTGGAATTTGCTGAGGAGCTTTTCAAACGATTCTTTGGAATAAGTTCATCAATTTCTTTGTCTGGATCCTTGATCAAAGCATTGATCAACTGAGTTGCTTGTCTTGTTGATTCAGTGCCACCCCTGTATGTTAACAATGAACAGAAGCAAATGCTGAGTTAGCCTCAAGTTCAGTACTTTCTAGCAATATAGTCACTGTGTGCAGATGGTGACACATAAACACAAACACACACACACACACACACACACACACACACACACACACACATCCCCAGATAAACCCAGGTGTCCAAGGGCAATGTTCTCATCAACTCTGAGGTATTCTGGAAACAATAAATGACCTTGAATTAATGCTAAGCTTCAGAAGACCAGCAATTCTTCTTTTTTGGTATGCATGTGGAAGGTGTTGGCAGGCTTTCACAAGCTCGCTAAGTTTCCTACCACTAACCTATACTACCCATCTTCACTGACTTTCCTAAACAGACTTATTTATGTTTATGTGCATAAGTGTTTAGACGGCTGTAAGCCACTATGCGGGTGCTAGAGACTGAACCCAGGTCTTCTGCAGCGACTGCTGAGTCACTGCTCCACGCCCCCCCCCCCCCCGCCTTTTTTAATGAAAACTTACTTTCCCATTGTAAAATATTTTATTGTTAGAAAATCCATTATAGACAAAAGCTTGCACAGCATACAAGATTATTAAGTTAAATAGGTCAACAACTAGGAGTGGTAGTCAATGACTTTAGTACCAGCAGACAGATGATCTCTGCGAGTTCAAGGCCAGCCTAAGCTACATACTGAGATCTGGTTTTAGAGAAAAAGGTAAGCATAGAATGGTGGTACAAGCCTTTAGTTACCCCAAGGTATTTTATATTATTTGTGGCTATTGTAAAGGGTGATGTTTCTCTGATTTCTTTCTCAGCCCTTTTATCATTTGTGTATAGGAGGGCTATTGACTTTTTTGAGTTGATCTTGTATCCTGCCACTTTACTGAAGGAGTTTATCAGCTACTGGAGTTCCCTGGTAGAATTTTTGGGGTCACTTATGTATACTATCATATCATCTACAAATAGTGAAAGTTTGACTTCTTGCTTTCCAATTTGTACCCTTGATCTCCTTATTGTTCTAGCTAGAACTTCAAGTAGTATATTGAATAAATATGGGGAGAGTGGAGAGTCTTGTTTTGTTCCTGATTTTGGTGGAATCCAAGCCTTTAATTTAAATAGTTAGGAGGCAGAGTCTGTAGGGAGGGGGGTACCTTGCAAGTTCAAAGCCAGCCTGGTACAGTGAGTTCCAGGATAGCTGGGACTGCATAGAGAGACCCTGTCTCAAAAAACAATACTAAACCAATCTAAGAAGTTGGGAGTGGAAATTTAGGTTCAATCTTTAGCATTACAGAATCAAGAACAAAACAATGTAAGTAAACATGGAAAATTTTTACAACTGAGCAAGCAAAGAGGATTTTCTCTCTAATCCTGGTATCTGAGGTAACACAGTTTACTACATATTCCCAAATACCTTCTCTATTATTAATATTATAATCCCTTGGGGGAAGTTCTCTCAAAATGAGTGAGGAATCCCAGTAATGTCAACAATGACAGCAAACTCTAACGTTGGCTCTTCAGGAAAACATTTGATTAAGTTTATGTATGGAAACCTCAGGAACAAATGATCCAGAAAAGGGTACCTGCTTGCCTTTTCTCAGGATACGGCAGGTTGTGACAACCTAGCCATTCTAGCAGAGGGAAAAGCAAGAAAGGAAGAAAAGATGACTAGGGAATGGATCAAGTACCTCCTTACTTAAAGAAGGAAAGAACTACCAGCTCTAGTATACTGCGACAAAGTTCCTGCTTTTCAAAACACACTTGGAATGGCTATAGGCACAGCTCCTTATAGCCGATGTCTTAAGCTCTCATTTTTATTCTAAGACTATTTCAGCAGACACATCTGATTATTGAGTTTTTCAAGTTAAATATGTGTTAGATTTAACTGTATTAATAAGTTCAAATTCTAAGGCTGCCATCTCAGAAGAACAAAATCTCAAATGTAAAATTGAGAAAAAATAACTCCCTGCTTAAAACGTGCTAGATATTAGCCAGTCGTGTGCACACGTCTTTAATCCCAGCACTTGGATCTCTTTGAATTTGAGGCCAGTCTGGTCTACAAAGCAAGTCCAGGATAGCCAGAGCTGTTACACAGAGAAACCCTGTCTCAAAAAACAAAAAAAGGTGTTAAGAGATTTACCACTAATGGCTTGGGACAAATTTTTAAGATTTTTTTCAAATTTCCATAATAGTACTTAAAACATGTCACAAGAATATATTAATTAGAAAAGGACTAGGAATAATTGTATTCCCAAACACCTGTTTTTTTTCGTTTGGTTTTGTTTTTTGTTTTGTTTTTTTTCTTAAAAGACAAGGTCTCACTACATAGCCCTGGCTGTCCTGGAATTCATTATGAAGACCAGGCTGGCCTCAAAGTCACAAGAGAGCTGCCTGCCTACCTGCCTCTGCTAAGATTAAAGATGTGTGGTCCAATTCTCATACAATTACTATCCTTTAAAAACATAAAGGCAGCCGGGCGGTGGTGGCGCACGCCTTTAATCCCAGCACTCGGGAGGCAGAGGCAGGCGGATCTCTGTGAGTTCGAGGCCAGCCTGGGCTACCAAGTGAGTTCCAGGAAAGGCGCAAAGCTACACAGAGAAACCCTGTCTCGAAAAACCAAAAAAAAAAAAAAAACCATAAAGGCTGGGAGATGTCTCAATGAATAAGAGTACTTACTGCACAAAGGATTAGAACATGAATTTGAATCCCTAACATATAAAAGCTGGGTATAGCCACACATGCCTATAACCTCAGCATTATTTTATGGAAGGGTCCTGGCGACTCTCTGTTCAGTCAGACTAGCCTAAACATCAAACTTCAGGTTCACTGAATGGTACTATCTCAAGGGATAAGATAGAGTGACAGACTATGAGAGGGGAAATTCTCTTGCCCCTACAGTGTGAACACACATATACACATCACACACACCCCACCCCGTCGATAATTCTCTTGGTAAAGTATTTGTCTTGAATGCACAGGAACCCGAGTTTGACTTCAGAACACAACACATTAGAGTAAAAAGCTGGGCATAGTGTCAGCATGCTTGTGATCTGAATGGTGGGAAGGTGGAGACAGGTAGATCATTTGGGCTCAATAGCCAGCTATGTGTACCTACATAGCAAGTTCCAGGCCATTCAGAGGCTCCCTACCAAAGGAAGAAAGGGAGTGCTAGAGAGTTGGTTCAAGGGTTAAGTGCATGTACTGTTCTTGTAGAGGACCCAAATTCAGTTTCCAAAACCCATGTTAGGTAGCCTATTACTCCAGTTCCAGGGAATGTGAGGTCTTTGGCCTCTGATGGCACACACAAATATAACTGAGAAATTAAAAGACAAAACAAACATAACAAGATAAAGTGCATCAGAAGATCAGCACCCAAGGCTGTCTTCTGACATTCGCATGCATTTGGATATACTTGCACTGGCACTCCCAACACACACACACACACACACACACACACACACACACACACACAGGTAGTTTGAATGTAACTGGTCCCCATAATCTCATAGGGAGTGGCACTACTAGGCTTTGTTGGAACGGATGTGGCCTTGTTAGGGAAGTGTACCATTGTGGGGGAGGGCTCTGAGGTTTCCTATGCTCAGGATACCACCCAGTCTCTGTTGACTTCCTATTGCCTGCAAGGTGTCAGACCTGCAGCTACTCTCCAGCACTATGTATGCCTGCCTGCATGCTGCCACATCCCGCCATGCCTAAACCTCTGAACTGTAAGTGAGCCACCCCAATTAAATGTTTTCCTTCACAAGAGCTGCCTTGGTCATGGTGTCTCTTCATAGCAAGGAAAACACACACACACACACACACACACACACACACACACACACTCAAACACAAAATGCTACTCAAATGGTCCCATTTCATTGAGTTACAATACAACAGAAAAAAGAAAATGCAGAAATAAAGCTTTGCCTTATAGTTATTATCCGATCTCCAGTCTTGTCCTTCTGCTTATCAATATCTATGTGTGCACCAGTAAATTCCCGAATAGCATTGATATTACAGCCACCTCTTCCAATCACTCTAGATATCACAGTTGATGGAACAGATACTTTCTTTGACCTGTTTAAAAGTTGAAAGATAAATTAATAAATTAAGACAAATCATTATCAGTAGTTACAATGAAATAAGAAATTATAAGTAAGGTGTTTTTATTATAAATGGAGAACAGACTTGCTAAATAAGCTTCTTATATTTATTTTTTTGTTTTTTAAAGAAGCAGTAAATACAAGCTCTCACTATGTAGCTTTGGGCTAGCTTAAAAAGGCAATCTTGGCCTGTCTCCAAAGTGCGTGGATTAAAGGGGTGCACCACCACCACACCCAGCTTTTTATTTATTCTTAATCCAGACAGACAAACAAACAAAAGGCCCCTTTATTAACATCACTCTGGAGGCAGAAGCAGGTGGATCTCTCTGAGCTACAGGCTAGCCTGATCAGCACAGTGAGATGCTGTCTTAGCCTAACTTTTCATCCTGTTGTTTGCTTTCTTGACTACCATCCTATTCTATCCCTGCAGCATATACTAGGTAGATGTGCACTGTGCCACTGCAAATCCTGGTGGTGCAAATTAACAGGGAAAGTTAAAGGATCTAATTTAGCATAAAGGTCCAAGGAAGGCTTCTTTTAGGCACCTTTCATGTTTAACTTATGTCTAATGTATTATCTCAAAGAATGATATGAAAATTCTTTGTTTCTCTCAATTTTTAGAAGCATTTAATTGATTATCTAGACACACAAAAATTCAAAGTCATGTAAGGAAAAAGAAAACACTACGCCGGGCAGTGTTGGCGCACGCCTTTAATCCCAGCACTCGGGAGGCAGAGGCAGGCGGATCTTTGTGAGTTCGAGGCCAGCCTGGTCTACAGAGCGAGACCCAGGAAAGGCGCAAAGCTACACAGAGAAACCCTGTCTCAAAAAACCAAAAAAAAAAAAAAAAAAAAACCAAAAAAAAAAAAAAAAAAAGACAACTACAATTTAAAAAAGAAAAGAATCACCTAGGGTAGCCTGTCAGGTACAGGGAGTTGGTGACAGGAAGATCAGTACTTATTCAAGGACAGAGTCTCATTCTACAGCCTAGGTTGGCTTCCAAATCAAACAATCTTCCTGCCTCTCAAGTACTTGGATTACAGGCATGAACTATTATGCCCCACTTTGCAAAATTACAAAGATTCTTACATTATTTTGGGTGTGTGTGCATACATGTGTCCGGGAGTACATGTGGAGGTCACAGGACAACTTGGTAAAGCTGGTTCATTTTATGTGTATCTACATGACTATATGCCATGTTGTGTGCAGGTGGCCTGTGGAGGTCAGAAAAGGGTGTCCAATCCCCTCAAGCTAGGGTTTCATGAAGTCAGGAGCTGTCCTGTGTGGGTGCTGGCAACTGAATTCAGGTCCCTTGGAAGAGTAGCAAGCAGTGTGAATTTTATTTATTGATTTGTTTGTTATGAACAAATGGGGACCTCAGACAGCCCAGGCTGGTTTTAAACTCATTGTGTAACATTAAGCTTCTGATCCTCTTGCTGGTACTTCCCTAGTGCTGGGATTACAGGCATGTGCCACCAGGGCTGGCACATTTTAATTTTAAATCTTCACATTGATGAAGGGTTCCCAGCACTTGGGAGGCAGAGGCACGAAGAACTCTTTGAGTTCGAGGCCAGCTTGGTCTACAATAATGAGTTCTAGGCCAGCCAGGGCTACACAGAGAATTACACTGGGATTAGAGTCATCTACCACCATCTCACTTCTCCTTTTAAAACACTGACTTTTGGGGCACGTGAGATACAGCAAGGCTGTCTCTTGACCAGATTTAGTTTTAGGACATGAGTTTGTCTGCAACCTTGAGAATGGTGGGAGGACTTTAACTGTAATCCAAGAATCACTCACCTCCTTACAACTTCCTTCCATCCTTCTTCCCTCTTTTGCCCACGCTTAGGACTTGCTACTGTTAACTTCCCATTTGGAGAAGAAAGAGGAGATGGACCAGATTTTGTACAAGTTGACAGAGAATTACTGGTCCCTTCATTGACAGTCTCTGACAATCTTTAACAAAGGAGGGAAAGCACATTAATAATGAACAGATGCAGAAAATTAATGATAAAGGTTATAAGTGACATAGCTTATTGTGTAAGACCAATTAAAGAGAACACATGAGGAATTTGCTCCTGCTACTTTCTCTACTAGTCCACACAGAATAACAAAGAGCCAGTTTTAAGAACAAACAACACACGGGTAAATTTAGCGGAGTAGAATCCTAATGCTGTGAAACTACACATCAATACTTTTTTCTTTTTGTGAGACAGGGTTTTGCAACATAGTTCAGCCTACACTCAAGTCAACATGTAGCACAACCTGGATTTGAACCTGTGATTCTCTTGCTTCAGCCTCCCAAATGCTGAAATTACAGGCATGTGCCACCATGCCCGGATTCATTTATCAATACTTTCCATAGGCTAATTTTAACAATCACAAAAAATTACATAGTAAAAATAATTTATTGTCTTAGCAGAAAATCTAAACAACAGCTTAGTCTTTTTAGCATACAAAAATATTTAATAGTTAATTTACTGGCTTCAAAAAAAAAAAGAAAGAAAGATAGAAAATTAGCAACAAGGTGCTTCACATGACACCAGCAAAAGTAGAACTTGGAACTAACTTTATAGAAGCCTTGCCAGAAGCGGGTTTTCTCTCCTCCTTTGGAAAGGTGACAAGAACAGAAGGCTGCTTCTTGCTGGTCACAGTGGTGGCGGCCACAGCTGGCGAAGGACTGCCGCTCTTCCTGCTGCTGTTGCTGTTACTACTTTCCTCGCTGCAGCTGGAGGTCCTCATGTTGTCGCTGTCCCCGCTCTCGCTGGTGCTGCTGCTCTTGGACTCTCCGCTCGCCTTCTCCGGCTGACTGTATGGAATTGGTAGTGGATCATCAAATATAATTTGGACATTTTCTGGAGTCATTTTATTTTTCCTGTTTTTCCTCTTTGAACTGGTTGTAGTTATGGTATTATTTCTTTTACCATGGGAACCTGCCAGAGTAGTCCAGGTAGCAGAGATTCCTATGGTAGTGGTGGTAGTGGCACTTGGAGGCTCTGTCAAGACTTCAGGTTCTTCTGTAAAGGTAGCAACAGCGAGTTAGCCGTTCACTGAGGAGACTGACACAGCGACAACTGTAAGGAGGACTGGGGACAGCTTGGGAGATAGGCACGTGAATCATGTACTGAACTTCATAAAATCACTAATTTAGGTACACTAATGTTACTATGGATATATAAAATAATGTAACCTTCTGAGAAAATACTCAAGTGATTATGTCATTACACATAATGTACACATTTACATGTAAACTTAAAAAAAAAAAAGGGAGAAAGACAAAGCAAATGTACCTAAAAGTTTTAAAAATCAAGAATGGAAGAAAACGTCCATAATCTAAGCCACCTGAAAGGTTGGGGTAGGAGGACGTAGAGTGTAAGGCTAGCATGAGCTAAATACAGCAACAGTATCTCAAAATCAAAGACAGAACTACGAAACAATACCCAAACCCAAAATGAAAATCTAAACAGTGAGGTGGGGAATGAATCAATAAATCAAATAACCACTTATCACCTTTGGTCCTCATTTCTAAATTGACTGACTGGTATTTAAATAAAAACAAGACATGAGACAGGGTTTTCCTATATAGTCAAGGCTAGCCTTGACTTTTCAGTAATCGACCTACCTCAGTCTCTGAATGCAAGGATTATAAATATGTGCCACGACATCCAACTTAAAAGTAAATCTAGTCACGTTTACAATTAACAGGAGTAGTTGTATTTTGCTTTCTGAAACAGGGTTTTATGCAGCCCAGTTAGCCTTTGACTGACTTTGTAGCCAGGATGACCCTTAAGTGCTTGCTGACCCTCTTGCTTTCCACTTCTCAAATGCTGGGATTACCATGGCACACCACCATGCCTATCCTAAGCTAATATTTTTGTTGTTGTTGTTTAGTACAAAGGACTCAGCACATGGTAGGCACATGTTTGCAGAGCTACCTGTCTGGCACTCTTTTAAAGTCTTGAGACAATCTGACCAAGCCCTATATTCTGGCCTTGAACTCACTGTATAATCCACATGTCTTGATCTTGCAATCCTTTTACCTCAGCCTACTAAGCAACTGGAATTACAGCTACTTGGTGCAGCTAAGTATACGATTTTGACTGCAGTCTCAAACTGGATGCATGTCTGGAAAAAAATACCTTCAACTTTAAGTTTTTCTTTTTCTTGGGCGGCTTGGAGTTCAAAGTTCTCCTTATTTTTGGCTTCAATTTCTTCTAATTTTCTTCTTTGTTCTTCCTTTTTTTTCCTTCTCTTCTCTTTTCGCTTTTCTCTTTTTGCAGCCAAAGCCAGCCTTCGACTTTCTTCCCTTAACTATTTAAAAACAAAACAAAACAAAACCACAACACTAGAGATTACTTCGAATAAAAGTGGACATATAATGCTACTTATTACAGGGCAATTAAGAAATCTGAAAATTCAGAGTCATTGGATTCAACTTATTGCTGGTGCTAGATGATACTGCAACCATACTTAAGACACTAATTTGTGCAAAGTGGTAGACACAGGTAGGACAGTATCTGTTAGCTCTAGGACATTTTAAAAATATCAAGCTGCAATCAAGTTTTTTTCTTTAAAAGGTTTATTTATTATGTATATAGTGTATGTATGCCTGCATGCCAGAAGAGGGCACCAGATCTCTCTATAGATGGTTGTGAACCACCATGTGGTTGCTGGGAATTGAACTCAGGACTCAGGAAGAGCAAGCAGCCAGTGCTCTTAACCTCTGAGTCATCTCTCCAGCCCAAGTTTTTTTCTTTAATGCAAAAATAGAAGGATTTGGAGAAAGGAATTAGAAGAGGGTAATGAATAGGGATTAGGGAACCACATTCAAGTACATTATTATTTACATGTATAAAACTGCATGAATGAAAAAAAAAAGACATAATAACAAAAAAGAGGGGTTGAGGATTTAGCTCAGTGGTAGAGCTCTAGAGGCCCTGTGTTTGGGCCTTAACTATGACAAAAAAAACAAAAAACAAAAAAAAACCCTGCATGACTATTTTGTAAATAAAACATTTTTTTTTTTTGAAACAGCATCTCACTAAGTAGCCTTGGCTTGGCTAGAACTCATTATGTAGAATAAAAAAGCCTTAAATTCAGAAAGATCCCACCTGTTTCTCTGCTTCTTGAGTGGCGGAATTAAAGATATGCGCCACCACACCTGACTTATTTTTAATCTAGATATGACTGATTATGTATACTCTAATGTCAACATTCAGCAGGCTGAGGTAGTAAGATCTTGAATTCAAGGATTGCTAAGGTTACACAGTGAGTCTGATGCTGGTATAGGCTACCCCGAAAGTCCTGTCTCAAAAGCAAAGCCTAGGACATAGCTCAGTGATGGAATACTCATCTACCATGCACAAAGCCCCAAATTCAATCCCTATTATCATAAAAAACTAAAGAAAAGTTTATCTTATTTTAATGAGTAAATGAAAAAGACACATGATTTCTATAATCACTTATAATTTTTAAATTAGGGTTGGAGAAAGTTCAGTGGGTGAGAGCTTTTACTGCTCTGGCAAAAGACCTGAAATTAGTTCCAAGGACCCTTGTTTGGTGGTTCAATCACCTCTAACTTGAGCTCCAGGGGGATCCAACACCTTCAGCCTCCCCAGATACTAACACACAGGCACCTCCCCCCACCAACCCTGTGCATAGATAGTCTTGTTTCCTGCCCATAAGCATTCTCATTTTTGAAAACAATGGCACTTAGTATATAAAA
>CABHPP010138154.1:6942-16948 GCA_902168425.1 Peromyscus attwateri | reverse complement strand
AAATCTTAAAAACTAAAAAGGTGAATAGCAGAATTTAGACCTCAAACTAATTATTTTCCTGCTACAATGACTATCTCTGAGACAGCCTGGTCATAAGGTAGTGAGGATGAGCTGTCGAAAAGGAAAGCACAGAAAGAGCCAGGGACTGCCCAAGTAGTTTACTGTTTGAAAAAGAAACATGTAAGGTAAGTTTGTCACTTGAAACAAACAACTTGATGAACAAGTTAGCATGTCTGTAATTCTGAGACAGTGGAGGCTGAATCAGGATAATCTATAGTTCGAAATCAGCCTAGGATACATATATACCAAGTTCAAGGCTGGCCTGGGATCTACACCTTGTCTTAGAAACAAAAACAAAATCATCAACTGCCTAATTACTCCAAATCCAACACACACATTAAATGCTCTGAGTGACTCTGTTTCACTAGTCAATTGTGCCTTGCAGTAGATGTGGTATCTCTGATAAATTTATTGGTAATAAATTTTAGGGCTGTGGTTGAGGATTAAGAGAACTTTAACTGAAATAACACTAACTTCTAGATAGAATGTATGCTTCCTTTCAGATCCACAAGATCCCTGTAATAAAATTTTATTAAGATTACAAAAAACAATGTCTACTGCCCCTGTGGCATTCGAAATCAAACTTGGTGAAGTGCTTGATCACTATGATAAACAATGCACACTGATAGAGAACAAAGTTAAACACCATGGACAGACTAAGTTTAGAGGACAGACAGCGAATGATAAAGGATGGTCTCCATGTACCAACGCTTCCATTACCTTTTCCAGGTCCAGTTCCTCCAGCAGTATGCTGGCATTCTTATTTGCTTCAGCAGCCTGTCTGTCTTTGGCTTGTACTATTGACTCCATGCAAAGATGACACTTCTTCAGCATCTCCTGCAATAAAAAATTAGAGACATTTCCAGCCTTAAAGGACAATTCACATTTAGTGAGATTCCTAAAAACATGACCTTCATTACAGTACTTAAAAATGAACATTAGGCCAGGGATGGGAGTGAGGGTTGTTGGGGAGGGAGTGATGTGTAGATATCAAACTATACATTTCCAAAACAACCACAAGAAAGAGCTTCCCATTTTCAAAATACACACCCAGAAACTAACTTAGGCCTATATTTTGAGGAAAAAAATTAAACATATTACATATGCACATAGTATACAGTGTACATAAATACATGTAAGCAAGCCACTTATAAATAATATAAAAATCTAAAAAAAAGAAAAAACCCCATATATACCATAACAATGATAATTTTTCCTACAAATGGGGTCAATGTAAACAACAAACAGATGTAAAGCATGTTCAGGAGCATTAATTTAGTGATTTCATTCTCAAAACAAACTTAAGAACAACAAAGGAATATTCCTTATATTACTATCAGTAAAAACATTAGCTGGGCATGGCGCCACACACCTTAATTCCAGCACTCAGGAGGCAGAGGCAGGCAGATCTCTAAGTTTGAGGACAGCCAGGAATATACAGAGAAACTCTGTCTTGAAACAAAAAAAAAAAAAAAACCAAACAAAATTTTCAAAATATCTATTTACTCCAGGTGTGGTAGTGCAATGCCTTTAATCCCAGCACTCAGGAGGCAGAGGCAGGCAGATTTCTGAGTTCAAGACCAGCCCAGTGTACAGAGTGAGTTACAGAACATCAAGTCCTATACAGAGAAGCCCTGTCTTGAAAATCCAAAATAAAAAAAAATAAATTTTAGTTTATCTCAGCTCCCCCCAAAAAACCTAATATTCAATAATGTGAACTGCCATACCCCAACTTCTTGGTATTCAAGGCTTAGAGGTATTCTTGTTCTCAGAATACATTACAAATCTAGGTAAATCCTTTAAAAGTTCATAAATATTACAGAAACGAAACTGCTATATAGTATATTTTATTGCTCACAATGAGTTTACTGGCACAAAAGCTGTATTAACCAAAAGTAATTCCAGCTCATACATAAGGTGAATTTAAATAATATGTTACCTTATCAGTGATGGTTGCTATATACCGCATGCATTCAGAATCTGATGGAAATTGATTGACTTCTTTGACCAAGTAGCGTACTACCTTCACATGACCCTAAAAACAGATATCACTGTCAGATCAAAAACATGTGCCAACGGAGTTCAATACATCTATACACATCTGTCTGAAAGAACATTAACACGAGTAAATATTAAGGGCACAAAGTAAAGACCTAACTGTGTATTTATACTAAAAGGAAAAGCAGAGTTTTTTTCTTCTAACGAGTTACAAATACATCGTTCATTTCACCTTCTCACAAAATACAGAGCGATGTGGCCTAAAATTCTAAATGAATGACTAAACATCAGCATGAAGAAAAGTGAGCGAGACATCCAACGAGGAAATAGTCTACAAACGTCAGCCTTTCCCCTGCTCTCATTTGGGTCGTTAATTCTAAGTAGTAAAAGGACAAGTAATTGCCAGGCTTGGTGTCACATGCCTTTAATCCCCAGCAGAGAGGCAGGGGGACCACTGTGAGTTCACGGCCAGTCTGGCTAGCATATCAAGTCTAGGACAGCCAGGACTACAGAGTATGCCACTGCCTCAAAAAAAAAAAAAAAAAAAAAAAGAAAAAAGAAAAAGGTAAAAACTATTTCCAAAGAGGTGTGATGGCCCATACCTATAATCCCAGTACAAAAGGTCCAAGATAGCCTAGACTACACAGAGAGAAACCACATACACACACTCAGACACACACAAAACTGTTGTTTATACTTATCATTACGAGCTGCTATCCTTTTAGATAATAAGGATAGACAGTAGTTAAGTCTTTGTACAGAAGTTTGCACATGTATGTATATATGTGCAGACTTCTATGTATTTCTGTCATGGGTGGATTCAGTTATCTTCTTCCACCTCTATGTGGGTTTGGGGAACCACACTCAAGTTGCCAGTCTTGCATGACAAGTACCTTTATCTGCTAAGCCATTTTGCCCAAGCTGCCTTTGAGGTATTTCCTTATCTCCCCTCTTTTTTGACACAGCATCTCATTTTGTAGTCCTGACTGCTTTGGAAGTCACTACAGATAGACCAGTCTGTCTTCTAGCTCATCTCTGCAAGCTTCTTTCTCCTCATTGCTGAAATTAAGGTACTCACTATGTCGAGGCCAGTATTGAACCTTTTCTGTGAGGCACTACCCCACCTTCCAAAATGCTGGAATTACAGGTGTGAGAAAATTGGGCTCTTTACCTTTAATCTGTATTTATCTGTTTTATCTTTTAAAGGCTTTAAATGAATACTTGCAGTCCGTAAAATACTTCTATGCCACAACTCATCTAACACCCTCCCCATTAGCATTCACTTAAAAGAAAGAAAGAGGGAGAGAAGGAATACAGGTAGTCAAGCTGTATACTTGGTAATCTATTCCTGTAGCTCTGGTACTTGTAAAAAACAAACAAACAAAAATGACAAAAATAAGAAAGGACTGCAGGAGGATTATAGAACTTCTAAAACCTCTATATGAAATCTAACAAAATGGGAACAGTTTGTGAAGGCGAGATTTAAACTACCCAAAAAACGAATAACTAGAAAAAAAAGAGAGGCACATGAGCATTCTAGTTGATGACAGAGGTCAGCAGATAGGAGGTAAGACAAAGATCAAGCAACAACATGACTCTTCCATTAGGGATTCACAATGGAAGGTGAGATCTACAAGACAGTACATTGTGGTGGCTTTGAAGAGCAAACCCGTCAAGAGAATACTAACACAGTGGAGTGTGGTGATATATTGTGTACCCTAATAAATTTATCTGGGGATCAGAGGACAGAGCCAGCCACTAGATTAGACACAGAGGCCAGACAGTGGTGGCACACATCCTTAATCCTATCACTTGGAAGGCAGAGATCTGTCTGGATCTCGGTGAGTTCAAGGCCACACTGGGAACAGAGTCAGACAGCACTTGAGATCTTATGCCTTTGCTTGAAAAGCACACACGCCTTTAATCCCAGGAAGCGACATGGCTGGAAGGAGACAGAAACTAAGCAACAGTTCAACTGAGACCCTCACGGGTGAGGACTCAGAGGCTTTCAGTCTGAGGATTCGTGGAAACAGGATCGGCTGAGGAGTTAGTGAGGTAATGTTGGCTGTGCCTTGTTCTGCTTCTCTGACCTTTCAGCTTTCACCCCAATATCTGGCTCTGGGTTTTTTCTATTAATAAGACCGTTCAGCAGTGCATGTGGCAGTGGAGAGGGAAGGAAGGTTAACTTGATGATTCAGCCAATATGCGTAGAGAAGAAGACACTAGGAAAGAGTAGATTTTAATGCGAAAGGGAAAAAGTAAGTGGCTGTGTAGTCCATAAGAATCAGCAAAGTGGCTGGGCCACGGTGGCGCACGCCTTTAATCCCAGCACTCGGGAGGCAGAGGCAGGTGGATCTCTGTGAGTTCGAGGTCAGCCTCGGGTACAGACTGACAGGCACCAAAACTACACAGAGCAGAGAAACCCTGTCTTGAAAAACCAAAAAAAAAAAAAAATCAGCAATGTGAAGTAAAGAACAAGAGTCAGTAACTGGGAGTACTGGGAGTGGTGGTATATACCTTTAGTTCCAGCACAGGAAGACCCTGTCTAGGGGAGGGCAAGCAGAAGAGAAAGAAAAGGGGGGGAAAAAAAAAGCTAAACCCCAACCATCATCAACGACAAAATATGATCAAAAATCAGAAAGAATGAGAGAAAGATGATGTCTTGTTAACTTATATACTAAAAATAGTCCATGCTTCAGTATCTACAAAGTACTTTTATGGATGCTAGGTTTTTGTGGTGTTAAAATTAAGTCCACTGCATCATGCACACCAGACAAGCACTCTCTTGTTAAGCTATATCCCAAATAAGGGATTTTTTTAAAGTAATACAATCTAAAATGCTTCAAATCAATTTTTAAAAATATAATTTATATAGATGTGTGCTGTGGGATGTTCTGTATGGCAAATGTGTTGCTAATAAAACACTGATTGGCCAGTGGCTAGGCAGGAAGTATAGGCGGGACTAACAGAGAGAATTAAAAGAACAGGAAGGCGGAAGGAGTCACTGCCAGCCAGCCACCACCAGGACAAGCAGCGTGTAAAGATGCCGGTTAGCCACGAGCCATGTGGCAAGGTATAGATTTATAGAAATGGATTAATTTAAGATATAAGGACAGTTAGCAAGAAGCCTGCCACGGCCATACAGTTTGTAAGCAATATAAGTCTCTGTGTTTACTTGGTTGGGTCTGAGCAGCTGTGGGACTGGCAGGTGAAAGAGATTTATCCTGACTGTGGGTCAGGCAGGAAAACTCTAGCAACAGATGTGTCTCCAGCAGAAAGGCTGAAGCAGAGTGTCTAAAGTTCAAGCCCTATCTTAAACTCTACTATTTTTTAAATTATTTTTTGTTTTTATTAATTTTGTCTGCATGCATGTCTATGTGAGGGTGTCAGATCTTGGAGTTACAGACAGTTGTTAGCTGCCATGTCGGTGCTGGGAATTGAACCCGGGTCCTCCAGAAGAGCAGTTGGTGGTCTTAACCACTGCGCCATCTCTCCAGCCCCCCAAAATCTATCTTATATAGTAAGATTCAAGCCAGCTTATGCCAAAAAAATTCTATCACTTTTTTTTTTTTGAACTGAGGATCGAACCCAGGGCCTTGCGCTTGCACTGAGCTAAATCCCCAACACAAAATTCTATCTCAAAGTAAACAAATGTAGTTCCTGAAATAATGATCTTGTTTTTCTAAGAAACAAATTGAGCTAAAACCACATTAAGTTATCAGTGGTATATTTTAAAGCAAATGATTTAATCAAAACACACACAGCTCTGTGCAATAGCACTACATAGAGAAAACGCTGCTTTTGCTTCACTTAAAATTCTTAGTTAGTACACTAACTTTTCAGTAAACTATTGATAGTGAGGTTTTCATTGATTTTTTTTCCCCCTAATATTTAAAACCAACAATTAAGGCCATGCTCATTGTGTACACCTTTAATCCTAGTACTCTAGAGGCAGAGGCAAGCCTACGAGTTCAAGGCCAACCTGGTATAAGAGCATGTTCCAAGCCAGTCAAAGCTACACAGTGAGATCCTGTCTTAAAGCCAAACTAAAACACAAGACAAAACACCGAAACCAAGCAACAACCAAACAACCCCAATAAACAAATAAATAAATCAATGATAAAATAAAACTTAGTTTATTTTACAATGGTAATGTAAAAAAGCATCTAAATATTAATATTATAACTACATTTTGAATGTGCAACTTAGAATATCTGTGGCAGTTTGAATGTAATTGGTCCCCATAAACCCATAGGGAGTGGGACTATTAGGAGGTGTGGCCATGTTAGAGGAAGTGTATCACCTTGGAGGTGGGCTTTGAGGTTTCATATATGCTCAAGCCATACCCAGTGTCACAGTTCACTTCCTGCTGCCTGCAGATAAAGATGCAGAATTCTCAGCTCCTTCTCCCAGCACCAACCATGTCTGCCTGCATGCCATCATGTTCCACCACGATGATTATGGACTAAACCTCTGAACTGTAAGCAAGCCAATTAAATGTTTTCCTTTATAAGAGTTGCCATGGTCATGGTGTCTCTTCACAGCACTAGAAACCCTAAGAAACTCTCTTTGTTTTACTTATTACTAAGTATGCTTATACCCATGACTTATGAATGTTGGTGCCTATGTCAGGGCATGCATGTAGAGGTTAGAGGACAACTTTGTGGAGTTGGTTCTCTTTTTACCATTATATAAGTTCCAGGATTCACTTGAAAGTTGCCAGGCTTGCATGTCAGGCACCTTTACCCACTGGGTCATCTGGCTGGCCAGCCTAGATTATCTTCTAACAAGATATCCTTAGTTTTGATGTCTAGTATGAATCACATTCACAGCATTTCTGAAATACTAGATCTACTTGGTTTGCCAGTAGAGCATTTCATTTGCACATAGTATTACTGCTTTCATCAAAGCTATTACATCATAAAAATAAGTCTAGAACAATCACTATCCAAGCTCTCCCTAGCACAGCCCACCATGTGCAATGCAAGTGAATGAGGATGAGATGTGCTACCTTTCTAAATGCAGCCATGAGAGGTGTTATCTTGCGGTTATCTGCTGCATCTACATCTGCACCTGCTTGCACCAATAGCTGAACCACATCTAGGTGTCCACCATTTGCTGCTAGCCACAGCGGAGTGTTCCCCTTCTTGTTACGCACATCGATATGAGCTCCCCTGGAAATGAATGACAGACAGCACTTTCTTACATGAGATGGAATGATAGGGATAGCAGTAAAAAAAAAATCAACTGTGAAAATTTAAAGAGGAAAATAAACACTCAAGGATGAATGGATTTTTTTTAATTTGTATTACACAGAATTTCTAACTATCAAATTAAATATCCATGTGTTCAATATATGCTTCCCTTATTTTAAAAATGACTATATAACTCTAAATTCTGCAAATAAATAAATAGTATCTTGGAGACAAATAGTATCCTATGAGGCAATACCCATCTCAGATTATTTGTATCCATGTATTTACAGTACATAGAGGAAAAAACAAAACAAAACAACTTTAGGGTCCTGCTAACATCAAGGTAGGTAAGACTCATGGTACTGTTAATAACAGTTAAGAATACTCAGAACCAAATATGTAGGGTGACACACAAAGGTCTTTAAGATTTTATTTTATTTATTAAGATAGGGTCTCTACATAACCCTGGCTGTCCTGGAATTGACTATGTAGACCAGGCCAGCCTCTAAATCACAGAGATCCACCTGCCTTGGTCTCCCAAGAGCTGGGATTAAAGGTGTGTGCCACTATAGATAGCTGGTCTTTGACAAGCATTTTTCTTGAAACCTGGCAGGAAGCTTCCAGCAACTCCCCTTCACCCTGTCTGATACTGAGTAGTTACTGTCAACTAAAGCAGTGTAAGAGTGAGGAAAACGTAAGTTCCAGAAGTAATTACATTTGATTGTTTACACAGTGACACTGCCCAGAGAATTCTAACACTTACATAGGATACGTTCATAACATACCTGCCAATGAGAAGTTCACAAAACTTATAATGTCCTTTATCTGCGGCTATGGTTAAAGCTGTATCTCTTGAGGAGGGCACTGGAGGGGCATTAACATCAGCACCTTTATCCAAAAGAACTCGGCCCACCTCTGCATACCCACCAGAGGCCGCTTCCATTAGTGGTGTGAGGCCAGTCTAGGTTTAATGGAAAATAAATAAATGAAAAAAAAAAAAAGCAATAAAAAAAAAAAACTATGGAAGAGACCAGAAATAGCCAAAATGTTAACAATCTGAGGGAGCAGTATGATATAGTTTCTACAGATTCATAAATTTGTACTGACAGTTATTTGAGTTATATTTAATTAAAAATTAATTTTACCTAAAATCAGTATGGAAAAAGGATTTGAATAAGATCCAAGTCCACTGATATGAATGACACTACATGTTTCCTGTCCTTTCAAAATTGCATTGTTTTCAGCTAATTAACCTATCAATAATGCCTGTAAAAATGTATGCCCAAGTATTTTCATAAGTGGTAAGGAATTTTAACTATATATAGTAGACTAATGTAATAAAGTAATAAAACCATAACTTCTACAATAAACCTGTTTTCCATTTCTAAAATGATTCCTCAGGTATTTTGTCACCATAACAAAGAGCTGACAAATGGTAAGTTCCAGCATCTTCCTTACCTTAGCTCTGTGTTCAACGTTTGCTTTTCTATCAAGCAGAAGACTAACCACTTCTGTTCTTCCTTGGAAGCAGGCTAAGGTAAGGGCAGTGTTCCGATTGGTTTCTATCTGAGCGTTTATGTCAGAGCCCATGTCTAAGAGGAGCTTAACTGCTGCTGTATGCCCATTCATAGCTGCTAACATCAGTGGAGAAATGCCCAGTTTGCTGCCAGTTCTGCGGGGGAACAACATGGGGAAACAAAAGCAAACTTTTATCACAGCAGAGATATAGCAATGATTAAAAGAAACTCTGAATATAAAATTCTCTCTGTTTTTTGAGAAAAGAGTATCCTGTAGTCCAGGTTTGCTTCTAACTGGCTATGGTGGCTAAGAATGATCCTGAATTCATGATCAACCTCCCAAGCACTTCAATTATAGCAGTGGACCACCTACCAAGTCTGGCTAAAACTCTTTGTTTCTGTAGGATTATTTAAAATTTTAACTACATTTCTCAGACCTTGAATCTTTTGAGATATTACTAAAACTTTCTTAGAGTCCTACAACAAGCTAGGGTGTGAATTCTCTATCCTATGATGAAGCCAATTTGACCATTTAATAAACACTAAGAAAGATATTGCCATTAGTTCCCTAAGAAACTAAGTAGTTTGCATTTTTCAGTCACATAAAACATTTTAAATTCTTGAATAACTTGTTTTTAAATTTAATAAGTTTTTATAACACTAAAATAACATTTCCAAATATCTACAGCACAATATTCTTAATAACACGTCTACAGACAAAGAGTAAAACTTGCCTCGAATTGATCTCAGCTCCTGCATTTAGCAGTATTTTGATGATGTTCACATAGCCACCAGAAGCAGCCAGGCTTAGAGGTGTATAATCAGAAACATTCCTGTGTTCTTTATTTGCACCCCGAGCTAATAACAACTCTACCACCTGGTAGGAAAAAAAAAGGTAAGAAATATGCTTTCTAAAGCCAAGACAATTTCAAAGGTATATTTCTCATTTTTTTCTGGTATGTAACAAAATGAGAAAGTTCTTTCATCTTTACAGCCTTAGACAATAAGGTTCTTTTAAGTCAACAGAGAGCTCTCAAGCTGGAAAAAAAAAAACAAAAACTTAGAAATCTAATGAATGTTCACAGAAGATTCAAACCTCAGATGTTGTGGCAGGCTATTTAAAAATGAATATTTTTTTTATCACTTTTACCATATAATTACAAAGGAAAGCATTAGATAAGATTTATTTTATATGTACATATGAATGCATTAAAATTTTATTTATTTATTTATTTA
>CABHPP010138153.1:0-47403 GCA_902168425.1 Peromyscus attwateri | reverse complement strand
GCCTGGGTTTCTAATACAGTGGTAGCAATCCTTAGTAAGTACTTCTGAGATCTGGGGAAATACTTATGAATTCAGGCAGTGGCTAGGCATGGAAAAAATTGGGGCATACGCAATTAAGATACTGGGCTGGCTAGTTTTTACCTCAGCTTGACACAGACTATAGTCATTTGAGAAGAGGGAACCTCAGTTAAGAAAATGCTCTCACCAGACTGACCTGTGGGCAAGGTGCTGGGGCATTTTCTTGATTAATGTGAGAAGGCTTGGCTCATTGTGAGTGATGCCACCCCTGGGTGGGTGGTCCTGGGTGTATAAGAAAGCAAACTGTGCAAGCCATGAGAAGCAAGTCTGTAAGTGGCACTTCCTTTCATGGCCTTCAGTTCCTGCCTCCGGGTTCCTGCCTCGGGTTCCTGCCCTGGCTTCCTTCGGTGATGTGGAAGTGTAAGCAGAAATAAACCTTTCCTTCCCCAAGTTGTTTTTGGTCATTTTTTTAAATCACAACAATAGAAACCCCAAGTAAAACACTCACATAAACCAGATAGTTATTGCTGATTGATATAATTTCAAACTGAAATAAAGGGTCATGAGGAGAGATACTTATGAAGGAAAAGACCAGACCAGACTGGTGGATAAGGGCAGGCGTCCCTGAGAGAGGGGGAAAGCTGAGATCTGGAGGAAGAAGTTAAGCAGGGAAGTGAGAGGTGGGGCACTCCCAGGAAACCATAGGTGCCCCTAGCAGGCCATGAAGCAAGCCTTCAGGACTGTTGAACAACAAATCAGAGCTAGCTAGCGTGCCGGGGTGACGATCAAATGCCTGCTCTACAGTCCCTCACAAACCAGCTGTAGATTCTTCCTCCTCATTGGCAGTGCCTCACCAAAGACTTGGTGGGAGAAGGGAGTGAGAGGTGTGGTTTAGCATCCTTGCCTATCATCCACCCGCTCTGACTGGTGAGCCGCTAAATCCCAAAGCTACTATTATCCCCCCTAGAGATTGTGGTTCAACTCATGCAGAAAGGGGGACCCGAGGAAGCACCCTCCTGGGTCCCCCTCCTTGGCCACCAGTGATAAGCGGACACACTCCTCCCCACAAAGCCATTGTTCCCAAGACCCTTCTCAAACACAGCTCAGGTTGTCTGCGGTGTGTATGAGGCCCTCCCATGCTGCTGGTCCACGGACTGGGTGTATATGAGGCGCCTCCATGCTGTCAGTAAATAGGACAGGGAATTCCCCAACTAAATATGACCCTATTTCTAAAAAGGAGATAACAAATTATGTAATTTGACAAATTCACTCAAGCTCTGCTTTGGGTCATCATAGGTATGCATACACATGAGTTCTTGAGTCAAACTCAGTCCCCACCCAGTCCCCCCCCCCCCACCTTCCCCCTCTGTTTCTGAGACAGTGTCTTGCTATATTCCTGGCAATCTGGCCTTGAACTCTCAGTCCTATTTTGCATCCCAAGTGTGTGCTGCCACAGCAGGCTGTCGTTGGGAGGGAGAGGATCATAACCCTAGGAGACACTTTCTCTCATAGAAATGATAAGCAGTGCTTTTAACATTGACTTCACTGTCCTGAATTGAAATTCAAACATAATACTATCTACTTACACAGACTTGTTTTAAAATTCAATATCCTGCCCTAATTAGGTAACGAATGAAAAAACAAATGGAAAGATACAGTTGCTGCATATTTCAACAGGTAAATGATACATACCGCACAACCCTACCAGCAGACAAAACAGTAGCACTGTGGATACAGTGTGGCTGAGGGCACTACCAATGCAGAGCAATCTGAATGTGCAGTCAGCAACTCAAATGTCAAAATCAGAGTGCTCACAATCTCAGAACTGTAGACTAGTTCAGGAGTTCAAGGTTGTCCTCAGCTACATCAAGTTTAAAGCCAGCCTGACCCTGTCTCCAAACAAAAAACATAAAAACAGCCATGGAAATGGCTCTCTCCTTGCAGGCCTCACAACTATCAGGCTTGATCCCCTGAACCCATATAATAAACCAGATGTGATGGCGGCATGCATCTGTAATCCCAGAAGGGCTAGGCAAGGGAGGTGAGGACTGGCAAATGCGGCAGCTAGCCTGGGACACACCACACAGAAACAATGGGTCCTACCTCAGAAACAAGGTAGAAGGGAAGGACCAACTGCAAAGTTGTCCTTCAACGTCGTGTGTACCTTGGCATGCATGTACACACACACACACACACACACACACAAAATTAATGGTGTTATCATAGGCAAGATGTTGTGAAATTTGAACTGACCAAGTACCTAATAAAAAGAAAACATAGGCTAAACTAATTAACACTAGTGCCTTTCCAGGGAGTCTGGACTTACATGTTAAGGCATCTTTACACGTAGGTGCTGTATAATACAGCAGTGACAAAGCCAGGCGGATCTCTGTGAGTCCGAGGCCAGCCTGGTCTACAGAGTGAGTTCCAGGAAAGGCGCAAAGCTACACAGAGAAACCCTGTCTCGAAAAACCAAAAAAAAATACAGCAGTGAGAGCAACAGCATAAAAACCCTGTAACAGGTGTAGATGGGGTGGGGGGGTAGGGGTGCTTCCATTGAGTTAACCCCCTGATTCCTGCTACAGTGAGATGCTGGGGTGGCCGTAGCCCGGATGACACCGCTTAATTGACACAGATACGTGAACACACGACCATGGGCAGCAGAGACCAAGCAGTGCCTATCAAGTTTGATATCTGACGGTGACCTGGGCAAACCTAGAAATTAAATATATGGGAAGACTTTGACGTGCCCCCTGATTTTTACAGACAGCAAACCCCTGGGCCGGCCACCTGACACCTGGCTTGTGTCATCACAGTGGAGTACTCCGTCCCATCCAGTCTCCACACTAAGCCAGGTCACAGACACAGAACCCCTAGAATGAAGAAGTTAGCCCCCTTCAGGGGGACTCTAAATGTTGCCATAAATACACACTACAGATTCACCTCCGAGGAACCTGGTGTCATTTTCCAGGGCGACCCAGCACTAGGAAAAAGAAGCCCACACATTTCAGGGAGTATTTGACACTTTCTAAACTCTTGCTAGTCCCTGAGATTCCAAGTACTCCCTCCCCCCACCCTGGGTCCACCAATCAAATCGAGGCATATGGCAAGGATGACACATGGAGTTTTTACTCAGGTATAAATCACAGCAGGCCTATTGTGTAGTTACACATGTGGTCTATTCTTGACTATACAGCGGGAAGATGCATACTCCATAGTTAGCAGAGTCTAGAAGAATGGGGGTAATCCTGAGTCCTTCCGAATGTAGACATCAGCACCACCATAAAAACGTGTGGGGGATGCAGGGGATGGGGTACCATGAAATATCCCCCATTTAATTCATCTGTTTGTCCTGTGCAGCCAGCAGCAGGACTTCCGGCTACAAATCATTGTTAAATCGAGCAAGAGCAATGCCAGCTGCAGCTAGTGCTGTAACTTTAACAAATGAACATGGAGCTAGGCACCTGGCGTATGTCTATTGGGGGAGCAAATATTTTTTAAGCCATTCTAATGTGTATGGACGGAGTTCATGAGTTCACCTTTACAGTCTTGCTGATGTAATGTAAGCTCACCTTGGTCACTGTGTTAAAGACACCTCAGATGATTGGACCTGAGGACAGAAAGTAAGTGTTTGAGATGCCTTAATAAGACACATGTGTGCCCGAGTGTGGGCTATACACTGCAGGGAATTCACCACTTTATTGCAGTTTCTGGCGGTCCAGGGATCTGGCCACTGTCAGGATGTCCCCTGAGAAGTGAAAGCCAAATTGCTGTCCCTTAGACCACGGCTCTGTGTCAGCTTGATTGTTCCTTGTGGCTTCACGTGTTACATTTTGATCTGCACTGAGAGGGTGGAAACGTAATCGACCTGTGGTATCTCGAGGTAAGGGCTGTGCAGGTGGACTGGAGGGAGAGAAGAGGCCATTGGGTTGGGGCCGCATAGTGAATTCTTGGTGGCTGTATAAGAAGTGGGAGGGGACCAGACAGATACCTAGACGCAGCACACTCCCTGCTTCTTGCTGTGTAACGCCCTTCACCCTCTTCAGGAGCGGCCAGCAAGAAGGCCGGCCCTGGGTGTAGCTCCTCCAGAACCCGGAGCCAAAATAAACCTCTTTTCTCTGTAACACAGCAAGTCTGTGCTGGTGTGTTATGAGCAACCAAAAAAAAAAAAAAATGGATGAAAGCACCCCACTAACAAGAGACATTATACTTGCTGGATCCCTTTGGATTTGGGAAGCAATACATATCACATCAGAATGTGTGCTTTGACCTACTTACCAAATAACCCATAAAACAAGCTTTTTTTTTTTTTTTTTTGGAACGAACGGAAGAAAATAGCTCTACAGAAGGACCTTATAACTCAGAGGAAGCAAATATTGGAAAGGACTGTAGCAAATAGTGATGCTCTAAGAAGACTCTGGTGGACTTGATTAAAAGAGCTCTCAAGACATTCGCTCCAAAGCAAGCCACCCCACCCCACCCCCTTCCGCAGATAACTAATCCACTGGAGAAAAGAGGCCTGGCTTGCTAACTGAATTTGACTGACGAGCCACGAAGTATCAAGTTTGCAGCCTCAGCTGCTCTTTGTGAACTGGGTGTGTCGGACCCACCCGGCCATGAGACTAAGTGCACACCAGGGCAATGCCCTGCCCCCCGGCACGGAACTGGCACGGAACAGACTGAGCAGGCTCAGAGAGCACCAATTGCCTTAGCAGGTAACTTAGCTTCACTTGATAATTACTCCCGGCATTTTTGCCTCCTTGAAGAATTTAAAAGCCATGAAAAGGTTCTAAATTATAGTCAGTTCTCAGTGTGTGAGCACAAGCTGGCAATTCCACCCTTACCACACCGGTGAGGAGTGCTCCTGATAATAGGGTTGAATGAAGCTTCTCAGTGCAAGCAATTTCTGGCATCAAGTGGAGTGTCTCGGTCTGGCTTGAGGGGTGGGCAGAGACATAGATTTGTACGCCCTCGCAGATGACTGTGGGTCGTTTTCCTAAATAGTCAGAGCAGCCCACAAAACCAGCAAAGATGGAAAGATTGGTGAAAAGGAGATTAGGAGGGTGTCTCTGTCCCATGCGAATGCTCGCTGTTCAGAAGGGATGGCATTGGCCTCTTCTCCACCCACTCAAATGTGCCTGCTCAAAGTAACCATAGTAGTCAGAAGTGGTGGCAGGTGCCCATGGTCCTGGATACTCAGGATGCTGAGACAAGAGGACCAGGAACTTAAGGATAATCTGAGAAACTTAGACTCTAAAGCTCTAGACTCTACTAAAATGAAATAAAATAAAATAAACAGAGCCATGGAGTCCATGCACATGCTCAGTGTCATGGGCTTCTCTGCAGAGAGGCCAGCATCCGACAACATCAGAAATCAACCAATGACTTCTTATTTCCAAAAGAAACTAGTTGCCTGGTGTCAGTTGGTTATACTGGACTTGCCACCTTAATGTCATAGAGGGACAGTCATTTACCTCCAATAGAGGAGGCATATAGAGTAGATATCAGTTCCCTTCCTACGCTCAAAATGTTTCTGACAGTACTACCGCCCATGAACATAGTTTGGACCCTGTGATAGTCTGCATAATATTACTTCTTTGTGTGGAACTCATTTACAGCAAAGCAAATACAGAAATGGAGTCATTCATACAAATAGAATTTGCCTGTCTTATCCTTGACCAGACCAGATAGATAGAGCTGACCTGGAAACATGATGGAAGGGCCTACTGAAGGCTGAGTTCTGGCACCAGTTTAAAAAAAGCACAATGAATATTCACATTCCCTCTTAAAAGTAAAGGGTACTAAAGCCGGGCAGTGGTGGTGCACACCTTTAATCACAGCACTTGTGAGGCAGAGGCAGGAGGATCTCTGTGAGTTCAAGGCCAGCCTGGTCTACAAAGTGAGATCCAGAACAGGCACCAAAACTACATAGAGAAACCCTGTCTCAAAAAAAAAAAAAAAAAGAAAAAAAAAGGTAAAGGGTACTATATATATTTTTTTGGGTCAACATACCATTTATAGCAATATTTATTCCAAAATACACAGATCCAAGAATCAAGCATTGGGTTATAGAACAGTGGTTGAAGGATTTTATCTCATCATTACACAGAGAGTCCGTTCACGCCATTGTTGTTTCTGGTCCCTGTAAACTTGAGCTCTGTGGGGTCAGAGGTCTAAATTCCCAACAAATGGATGTATCTGGCACTGATCAAAGTTGTGGTTTGAATCGTAGGTCAAGACCAATACTCAGCCACATCAGTTCCCTCAGTCTGTGGGAGCAGCAGACCAAGAAGAGGTTCCTGCTCTGCCTGGGTAGTCAATTCCAGCTGCCAGCAGGAAATCAGTCGGCTTCCACACAGAACATTGTGGGTACAGAGAGAACTGCCCGTTCTAGAGTTTCTCTTAACTTTGTAGTAGAAACTTGTGGAAAATTACTTTATCTGTTTGGGGTTTTGAGAAAGGGTCTTGCTCTGTAGCCCAGGCTAGCCCCTGACTCATGGCAGTCCTCCTGTATTGGCCTCCTGAGTGCTAGGGTTACTGGTATGAGCCTCCATGTCTATCTTATGGATGCTATAATTGTAAATGTCCAGTGTACCTTGGTCAGCCCTGAAACCATACACACATTAACAAAAATGGACTCAACAGGTTGTTCATGTATTTTTGTGTGCCTATGTATGTAACAATGAGAGTCAAAGAAGAGGAGCCTATCAACTTGAGACATGGGAGGGGTTGGAGGGAGGAAAGGGGGGGAAGTGATGTGATTCAATTTCTATTAAAAAACATTTTTTAAAATGACTAAAGAAAGAGAGAGAGAGAACTCAAAATTGGATTCAGACTTCTCAGGTAGAAAATTATAGGTGACAGGCAGGAAAGGGGCCTCTCCTCCAAGCCCTGTGGTTGACAGCCACTTCTGGAAGTTGCTGTGTCTACTTACAGCTTTCTCCAGCTCTCTAACACTAATAAGTAATTCTCCACATTAAGTTATTATGTTAAAAAAAAAAGAAAGTGGTCTGTGTTGCAGAATATTATTTTAACTATGTAAAGGTGTGTTACATTTGTTTGTGTTGGGAATATTACTTTAACTGTGTAAAGGTGTGTGACATTTGTTTGTGCTGCATTTGTTAACTATGTAAAGATGTGTTGCTGTTTCGCCTTGCCTGCCTAAGGCACCTGATAGATCTAATGAAGAGCTGAACGGCCCATAGCCAGGCAGGAGAAAGGATAGGCGGGGCTGGCGGGCAGAGAGGATAAATAGGAGGAGATATCCAGGCTCGGGAGAAGGAAGAAGGTGGAGACAAAGAGGGACACACCCAGAGCAAGAAGCCAGGCAGCTGCCAGACAGACAGACACAGAGAAGCAGTGAAAGTAAGATACACAGACGTAAGAAAGGTGATAAGGCCTGAGGCAAAAGGTAGACAAAGAGAAACTGTAGATGAACAATAAGATTCCTGCTACAAGAAACAGGTTAACTTAAGCTAAAAGAGCTAGCCAGAAATGTGCCTAAGCTAGGCCAAGCATTCAAAACTAATAAGTCTCTGTGTCATGATTTGGGAGCTGGTTGGTGGACCAAAAGAAAAGGCCTGGCACAGGTCTGTTTTCCCTTTTCCTGATTAGATCCTGGCTAATACAACATAATTATAATCCTAAAAGAAAAAAATCACTATATATTAAAACTTCAAAACAAAAACATTAGGTTTATATATAAAATGAACTAAGTTTCAGGGTCAGATCATTAGACTGACTTTTTTTTACCTACATAAATAGCCAATGGGACATTTGAAAGTCGATGTTTCAAAATGCTTTAGCCTTCTAATTTCTATCCAGCAAGTGCCTGGGCCCTCTCCTTCATCAAGAAAATGGAATGTGTCTCTCCAGTCTCAAAAGTATCCACTAAGAGGCAATCCTGAGGCCCACTACACTAGTACTAGAGTAGCCATAGCCTATGACTTTAATGTCTGCTCAGTATACTCTGTCTCGTTTTAATATATTGTGTTGTTTGATTAGTTCCACATTTTTAAATTTTACTAATATTAAAATGTGTCTATATTCGTATATTTGATATGTATGTGTATGATATGAAATGAACAAGAATAGGAATATGTATCGTTATCGTGGAGGCTGTGCCTTTAGCCTCTGGGCTTCTCCTGTTCTCTCACTTCCGTAAATCTTACTCTAGGATAAGGCAGGGCCTTGGCACTCCCATGGCTCTGAGGCATTGGGTCCTGTGCATGGCCGTGCCCATGTCAACGATACACGTCACTCGGGACTTCATCCACTCCCTCCAAGTGGCCTTGCCCCTTCTCCAGCCCTGTGTTATTGGTTCCTCTGGAGGATCACATCTCTTCTCACACTAAACCTTTGCATATTGAACCTCACACACCCCAGCGTCAGCTTCATCTGGCGGGTCCTACTTGTCCTTCAGGATGCAGTTTAGTAATCCATGAAGCTTCCCTTTATTCACTCCACCTCCCAAGTCTGGCTTAGGAGTTTCCCTAAGGCTTACACTTAGTTCCCACCACTTAACCCTTATTCCTGCCTTTATCCGTTGGTCCCGTCCCTGTCTGTTTATTTTCCCGTCTCCTCCTTCAGAACAGAGATGGCTTAATTTACGTTTGTGTCTCTAGCTCATTTTACAATACCTGGTACTTCGTAGAAGCATAGGACAAACAGAACTATGGCATGGAGAAGTAGCTCAGTGCCTGGAGGGCACCTCCTGTGGCATGAGGGTGTCTCCAGTGCCAACACCCAGAACAGTCACTTCCACCCTCTATCCATTTATGAGGTAGTTTTTGTGAATTTCTGGACAGATGACACACAGGAAAGACTAGATTATCCAGGACTTCGTGCTGTTCCCGGTCTGGAGGATGGTGATCTCTTCCTGGGTGTCCTCCACCTGGGACCCCAGTACCATGACTTCCTTAGCCATGAACTCTTTCTTCCTCTGTAGATGGTACTTACCATCTCAACCTTGACCTGCTTCAACCTCTGGTTCTTTCACTTCTGGGCCTGAGACACCGTCTCTATGGCCTGCTTCTCAGCCTGCAGCAGTGACTGAACTCCCAGACCCCAGAAAGTGGCCTGAATCCAGACCCAAGCCCCTCATGTCTGCACTGACATTTATCAACTTAAAAAAGAAAAGAAAGAAAAAGGACCACGTCGGTGTTTGTGGCTTGGGGAGTTGGAGGGTTAAGCCAGCTCCACTGAAGGGCATCTGTCTTTCCATTCGGGAAGTTAAGGTCATTTAAGGTGGTAAATAACTTGCAGCAGTGTGCCCATGTTTACATAACCTCGTGAAATAGCATGACATGGACTCGGGTTTGCATACTTCTTTTAAACAAAGCATTGACCTAAAACAGTTGTTTCCCTAGCCCCTCCACTCCACTACCCAGCAGCCTTCACTGTCTCGAGTTCTGGAAATACATCTCCTGCCTTGTGCTCTTCAGAGGCCTAAGAAAAGTTTGATTAAGTACTGCATTTAAGCTTGATAGGAGCCTGGCAGTGGTGGCACACGCCTTTAATCCCAGCACTTGGGAGACAGGGGCAGGCAGATCTCGATGAATTGAGTTCGAGGCCAGCCTGGGCTACAGAGCGAGTTCCAGGATAGCCAGGACTGTTACGCAGAGAAACCCTGTCTCAAAAACAAACAAACGAACAAATCAACAACAAAAACATGTGATAGGACTTTATCTTGCCAAATGAAACAAAGTCAGGAACAGGGCCCAAGAACCTTCAGGAAATGTGGCTGCTGCACTACTACCAGGGAGTGTCAGAAGGTTAGGTTTACAGTTTAGCGTTGATTTGTGGATCTGTTCTGTATACCTAGCTTGCCCATTAGGCCGATAAGCAATTGTGTAAATGTTGGTGTAAATGTCGGTCATTGGTTCCCAAAAAGGTCAAACACACTTTAATGCAAATGAGCCATCCTAACTTAACACTCCACAGGAAAGATCTCTAAATTCACATTGCTTTCGTGTGTGACAATGGCATTATGATTTTTGTATATACAGTTGCACATGGATGGCTCAGCGGCTAAGAGCGCTGGCTGCTCTTCCAGAGTACCTAGCACACACGTGGTGGCTAAAAACCATCTGTGGCTCCAGTTCCAGGGAACATAATGCCCTCTCCTGGTGTCTACAGGCACTGCATGAATGTGGCACGGACTACTTATGGGCAGACGAAACACCCATACACCTAAAAATAAGTAAATAATTGTTTTAAATAAAAAACAATGGTTCACATACATCTAAGGGAAGGTGGAGGAGAACCAACATTTGCTGTCCCCATTGTGTTCCGGGCACAGTGCCTGGCCTGAATTTCATTCCCCCACACAATTCATTCTGCTCTCCTGGGTTCAGCATCTGGGCTTTTGCAGTTAGACACCCTGCTTTGAGTAGTGGTAATTTATTTTTCTGCCCCCCCCCCACTCCAAGCCCCTTCAGGTTGTGGCCTGTTTCAAAGTTGTCATTTTAATCCCAAGAACATACGGTCACGTAAGATGGCTTCAGTCCTCCTAATATGTCGACCACTGTGACAGTTACTCTTGACTGTCAATTTAATGACATTGAGGATCACCATGAAACAACCCCCGGGTGTGTCTATGAGGAAGATGTTATGACTGGGCAAACTGAAGACCCTAAGTATGAACAGCACCATCGTTTATAGTTTCAACATCCAATGAATAAGTACAGCACATAGTAGCTGTAAGGTTTTTGCTGTCTTCAAAGGGGGACATTTTCAACTCTCCGTTTTTATTACTAACCCTTCCCCAAACCATGAATCTATGTCATATAGGTCTATCTATAACAAACAACATATACACTTTTCATTCTTCGTAAAGCCGTCCTTCAACTAACGTGTGAATATATTCAATGTCATCAGGAAGCCCATTAGTATACTGGCTGGGTTTTGTCAACTTGATACAAACCTAGATATATCTGAGAAGAAGGAATCTTAGTTGAGACAATGCCTCTACTAGATTGTCCTCATGGGGGTGGGGAGAGTGCCACTCCCAGGCCAGTAGTCCTTAGTTATACAAGAAAGTAAGCTGAGCAAGCCATGAGAAGCAAGCCAGCAAGCAACGATCCTCACAGGCCTCTGCTTTGACTCCTTCCTCCATGGTCCTTGAGTTCCTGTGCTAATTTCCCTTCATGATGGATGATAAATGTAAGCCAAAATGTAAGCACTTTCCTCCCCGGGTCACTTTTGATCATGGTATCAGCACAATAGAAACCCTAGCTAAGACAATCGCTTTGTACGGTAACTCAATTGTGTGTTTATGCACTTGGGAGGCGGGGTAGTGCTCACCCACACAAGGCAATTACAGAGATCAGAGGTTGATACCAGCTGTCTTCCCCAATCACTTCTCTACCTTAGTTTTATAAGATAGTGTCTCTCCTCAAAAAACCAAAAAAAAAAAAAAAGATAGTGTCTCTCTCTGAACCTGGAGTTTGTACTTTGGAGCAGGCTAGCTGTCCAGCAATCTCCCAGGATCCACCTGCCTGCCCCACCCAGAAATACTGAGGTGACAGACAGGTAATATCATGCCTAGATTTTAAGTGAGCGCTGAGGATTTGAACTTCAATATTCACGCTTGTATAGCAGGTACTTTTCCCACTGAGTCCTCTCCCTAGCCCCTAAAAATTAGTTTTAAAAGATGAGGCTGTCACATCCTGTACATGGAAACCCACCTGTAATCACAATGCAAAAGTGGAGGGTCCAGGAGATTCCAGAGCCAGCTGGCGAGGTCTACTACCTAATCTCTAGCTCTGGATTCAAGTGAGAGACCCTGCTTCAATACCTAAGGTGGAGGGCAATCAAGGAAAAGCCACGATATCAACCTCTGGCCTCCACATGTTCACATGTGGACTCACACCCACCCACCCACACAAACACACACACATACACACACACACACACACACACACACACACACACACACAATAAATAAAGAAAAATGTTTTACAATAAATTGAATTTAAGGTGTCATTATCAAAAAGAGAGAAAAAGAAATTGAAAGACAAATAGATTTTTACTTACCTAGCATTTTTATATTGTAATATACATTGTTCAAATAATCAAAAGAACACAATCAATACGTGTGCAGTAGATTTCATAAGACCATTTGATAAACTTAGTGCCCAGTGATGATTAAAAGAAAAAGAAAAAGAATCTTAGAATTGAAAAGCTTTCTTAGTGAGATGTATGGTGTTAATCAAAAGTTAAGAAAGAAAGATCCTTTTTTCCCTGGGCCTCATGCACAGCACACACTCTCTACTGCTGAGTGCTGTCTCTAGGCCACCCCACCCCTCCTTTCTGTGAGACAAAGTCTCATTGAATTGCACTGAACTCTGAACTGAACTCTGACTCTGAATTGCCTGACCCTGAACTTGAAATGCTCCTGCCTCAGACTTCAAATAGCAGAGATTACAAACCAGCATGCTCAGGACCAGCCCAATTAGTTAGTTATAGATGAAAGTTAGGGCAGTGATTCTCAACATGTGGGTCTTGACCCCTCTGAGGGTAGAACGACCCTTTAACAGGGGCCGCCAATCAGATCTCCTGCATATCAGATATCTACATTACAATTCATAACAGCAGCAAAATCACAGTTATGAGGTAGAAATGAAAATAATTCCATGGTTGGGGGTCACCGCAACATGAGGAACTGTATCAAGGGGTTGCAGCGTTAAGAAGGTTGAGAACGGCTCAGCTGTTCCAGGCTAGGCTCCCAACTAAAAATATAAAACGAAAGGTTAGAAGCATTTTATTTAAAGTGAGAAACAAACCTAAAAGAGCAGCTCTCAGTAATTCTTCTGCATGTGTATGTGTGAGTGCGTGTACAGGTCACAGGTCAAGCTGGGTTATCAATGCTCAGGTACCAATGAGCCTGGGACTCATTGACTGGGCTAGACTGGCTGGCCAGAGTGCTCCAGGCATCCTTTGTGACTCCCCCCACCCCCAAGCACTGGAATTACAAATACATGTCACTCTTCAAGCTCTACTACAGAGCTATAGTAATGAAAACAGCATAGTAGAGCCTTCATCCAGTAACTGATGGAAGCAGATGCAGAGATCCACAGCCAAGCACCAGGCCGAGCTCCAGGAGTCCAGTCGATGAAAGAGAAGAGGGATTCTATGAGCAAAGGGGGTCAAGACCATGATGGGGAAACCTACAGAGACAACTGAACCAAGCTCATAAGAACTCACAAACTTTAGACCGACAGCTGTGGAACCTGCATGGGACTGGACTAGACCCTCTGCATACAGGAGACGGTTGTGTAGCTGGATCTGTTTGAGGGGCCCCCGGCCATGTGATCAGGATCCATCCCTGGTACATGAGCCGGCTTTCTGGAGCCCATTACCTATGGTCTGAGGCCTTGCTCACCCTTGATGGGGAGGAGGGGTTTGGTCCCGCCTCAGCTGAATGTACCAGGCTTTGCTGACTCCCCTCGGGAGCCCTTACCCTTTTGGAGGAGAGGGAGGGAGATGGCTGGGGGGAAGGTTGGAGGGGAGCAGGGAGGAGGGATGAGAGGGGGATCTGTGGTTGGTATGTAAAATGAATAAAAAAAAATTTTAATTAAAAAAAGACAAAAAAAACCCCACAGTATGGTACTAGCATAAAACTGTTTTATGGTGGACCAATGGAATGGAATCAAAGACCCCGATACAAATCCAAACACTTATGAACACCTGATTTTTGACAAAGAAGCCAAAATTATACAATGGAAAAAAGAAAGCATCTTCAACAAAAGGTGCTGGTATAACTGGATGTCAACATGTAGAAGAATGCAAATAAATCCATATCTATCACCATGCACAAAACTCAAGTCCAAGTGGATCAAAGACCTCAACATAAAACCAGTTACACTGAACCTGATAGAAGAAAAAGTAGGAAGTAGTCTTGAACACATTGGCACAGAAGATCACTTCCTAAATATAACACCAGTAACACAGACACTGAGAGCAACAATTAATAAATGGGACCTCCTGAAACTAAAAAGCTTCTGTAAGGCAAAGGACACAGTAAATAAGACAAAATGACAGCCTACAGAGTGGGAAAAGATCTTCACCAACCCCACATCTGACAGAGGGCTGATCTACAAAATATAAAAAAAAAAAAAAACTCAAAAAGCTAGCTATCAAAATAGCAAATAATCCAATTTTAAAATGGGGTACAGATTTAAACAGAGAATTCTCCAACAGAAGAATTTCAGATGGCTGAGATACACAGAATTGTTCAACATCCCTAGCTATCAGGGAAATGCAAATCAAAATGACTCTGAGAAACCATCTTATACCTGCCAGAATGTCTAAGATAAAAAACACTAATTAGAGCCTATGTTGGAAAGGATGTGGAGTAAGAGGAACACTCCTCTGCTGCTGGTGGGAAAATTGTATATGCAAATATGCAAATTTATATAGCCACTTTGGAAATAAGTATGTGGTTTCTCAGAAAATTGGGAATCAATCTACCTCAAGACCCAGAGATACCACGCCTGGGCATATACCCAAGGGATGCTCAATCATACCATAAGGACACTTACTCAGCTATGCTCATAGCAGCATTATCTATAATAGCCAGAACCTGGAAACAATCTAGATGCCCCTCAACTGAAGAATGGATAAAGAAAATGTGGTACATATGCACAATGGAGTATTACTCAGCAGGGGAGGGCAGGGGGGCGGGGGGGGTAGGGGGTGGGGGGGGGGTGGGGCACCAACATCACGAAATTTGCACACAAATGGATGGAACCAGAAAATATCATCCTGAGTGAGGTAACCCAGACCATGGTATGTACTCACTCATAAGTGTGTTGGGGAATATTATTTTAAAGTGTGTTAAATTTTTTCCTACTTTTTGTTAGCAATTCAAAGATGTGTTTGATTAAATAAAATTAACCTGCGAGCAGGAGGCTGAGTCAGCAAGTAGCTGACAGGAAGTGGTGGGGAGGAACCACCTGTAACAAGGGTTTTTTAAGTGGGGGTTGAGAGAAGGACACTGAGGTTTTTTGGAAGACGGCAGCGAAGGGAAAAGGTTGGTTACTTGCTATTCAGCCTCTCTGAGAGAGCAGAATTCCACCTAAACCTTTGAATCCTGAGTTCTTTAGATTTAGATAATAAAGTCTCTCTTAGCAGCTTTGAAAGAGTCAGTGCCTAAAGGAACAGAATCCCCTCAGGCTGCGGCCCTTGTGGCCAAACCACTGCTGGTAGCAGCAGAGCTGCAATCTCTGACTAGGACAGCCATTTCTTAAGGGACAGCCACTGCAGATAATAAAAAACAGATGACAACATAAGTGGATACTAGATGTAAAGCAAAGGGTAACCAGGCTACAGTCCACAGCCCCACAGAAGCTAGGTAACAAAGAGGACCCTAAGAGGAATGTATGGATTTCCCTTGGAAGCAGAAATAGATGAGATCTCCTGGGTAAACTTGGGGTGGAGGGGACAGAGGGGAGGAGAAGGGAATATGAGGGACCAGGATGGTCAAGTTGGGGGTGGAATGGAATGGGAGAGTAATGAAAGAGATATCTTGATAGAGGTGGCCATTCCAGGGTTAGGGAGAAAGCAGGAATCCACAAGGATGACCCTAGCTAAGACTCCTAGCAGTAGTGGAGAGGGTACCTGAACCAGCCTTCTCCTGTAATCAGATCGGTGACTACCCTAATTGTCATCAGAGAGCCTTCATCCAGTAACTGATGGAAGCTGATGCAGAGATTCACAGCCAAGCACTAGGCTAAGCTCAGGGAGTTCAGTTTAAGGGAGGGAGGAGGGATTCTACAAGCCAGAGGGATCAAGATCATGATGGGGGAACCCACAGACAGCTGACCTGAGCTAGTGAGAGCTCGGGGACTCTGGACTGACAGCTAGGGAGCCTACACAGGACTGACCTAGGCCCTCTGCATGTGTGTGTGTAACTTGGTTTGTTTGTGGGACCCATAAAAGTGAGATCAGGACCTGTCCCTGGTGCATGAGCTGGCTTTTGGAACCTATTCCCCATCCTGGGATGCCTCGTACAGCCTTAATGCAGGGGAAGGAACTTGGTCCTGCCTCAATGTGATATGACATGCTTTGTTGACTCCCATGGGAGGCCTTCACCTCTCTTAATGGAGGAGGAGTGGATGAGGGGGATAGACGGGAGGAGGAGGAGGGAAGGAACAGGAAGAGAGGAGGGAGGGGAAACTGTGGTTGGTATGTAAAATAAATGAAAAAATTTTAATTAAAAAAACAACAACAAATATATGTCACCACACTCAGCTTTTAAAAGAGGGTTTTAGGGATCAAATTTGGGTTCTCATGCCTGCCCAGAAAGCTCTTTACTGACTGAGATGTTTTCCTACCCCAGCTGTCACTACTACTCAACACTGTTCAAAGGAACTGGATACGGTGGCACATGTCTGTAATCCCAGCACTCAGCTACATGAAACCCTGACTCAAAAATAAGACTTAAAAAAAAAACACTTAAATAAGAGTGGGAAGGGCAGAGAGAGAGAAGGAAGGGAAGGAGGGAGGGAAGGAAGGAAGGAAGGAAGGAACGAACGAACGAACGAACGAACGAAGAGAAAGCATCAAGAAGAAACTTAGTCTAGCCAGAGGTGCAGCTGAGTGGTAGAGTGCTGCTGGTCTAGCATGCTTGAAGCCCAGAGTTCAAGCCCCAGCGTGGAGGACCGAAGGACAGCAATCCAGAGCAAATTCTAAAAAGGGAAACCAGCAGCACCAACTCCCACTTAAGTACCCATGGCCTAGTTTCAACAGTTATCAGCTCATGGGGAGTTATAGTTTTTCCCTGATTTATCCATCATGTCTCCTGCCTCTTTACTGAAGCAATGAGACACATCTTATTTC
Organism: Peromyscus attwateri; assembly: GCA_902168425.1. Lineage (NCBI taxonomy): Eukaryota > Metazoa > Chordata > Mammalia > Rodentia > Cricetidae > Peromyscus > Peromyscus attwateri. The sequence goes on along the minus strand of CABHPP010138153.1, from coordinate 30,543 downwards.
ATCGGCAAACATTCAATGTGGATCTTGAAAAGAAAATGACTCTTTTCTAAAAATAAACACATTGTCATTATCATACCTTTAAAACAACAACCAAAAACCCATTGACTTTTTAACATCATCAAACAGGAATTGCTAAGCCTTCCAATCATTTGTAAACTTATTTTACAATGTGTTTACTCAATCATGGTATGTCTTTCAAATCTCTCTCTCTCCTCTTCCTCCCTCTCTCTCCCTCCCTTCTTCTCTCCTTCCTTTCTTTGCAAGTTGAACTACAATTTTAATGTCTAATGGAAATGATCAGGACAAAGGGTCAGGTCATCGAAGTATCCCTTGGAGAGCCATTTAAGTGCAAGATGGTTGTTGGTGAGCCAAGCTCACTTTTTTTTTGTTTGTTTTGTTTTGTTTTTTGAGACAGGGTTTCTCTGTGTAGCTTTGCGCCTTTCCTGGAGCTCACTTGGTAGCCCAGGCTGGCCTCAAACTCACAGAGATCCGCCTGCCTCTGCCTCCTGAGTGCTGGGATTAAAGGCGTGCATCACCAACGCCCGGCCAAGCTCACTTTTTAACTGAGGTCTGAGTCAGCTTCATTCAAACTGTGGTTTCTCAAAGCACTGTCTAGCATTCAATCAAAAACTTTAACTTTATTAAACTATCTTGAAAATGTCTTGTGAGATAATTTCCACAACTACAGAGTATCCTTCCCCACAAAAAGAAGATTTAATCATCAAGAATGTCTTTAGGGGGCCAGAGAGATGCCTCAGTGATTACCAGAACTGAAGAACCAGGTTTGATTCTCAGCACTCACAACGCAGCTAACAATCATCTGTAATTCCAGTTCTAAGGGGAACCAATGCCCTTCTGACCTCTGTGGGCATCAGGCACTTACATAGTGCACATACATGGTGAGCATGCATACATACATACATACATACATACATACATGCATACATACCTGCAGGGAAAACACCCACACACATAAAATAACATAAATAATTTTTAAAAAAGAATGTCTTTAAAGACAGAATAGCCTCTGATTTACACTGACAGTTGACTCTGATGTACATAGTTTTTCATAGCAAAAATCCTTAACCCAACAATAGACTCAGAGAAGCCAGGTGTGCACGCCCTTGATCCCAGCACTTAGGAGGCAGAGGAAGGCAGAACTCTGAGTTCAAGCTTGGTCTACAGAGCGAGTTGCAGGACAGACCGGGCTACACAGAGACACCCTGTCTCAAACAAACAAACCAAGGCCCAGAGGAATTTTTAATCGTTTACTAAATATAGACAGAAATCTAGACATGGAATAAAGTCTTAACACACACTTGATATTCCTGGTATGTAAAGCAATAAATTTTCCTTTTCGCATTGTGTTATGTTGTGGCTTTTTAAAGATGTTTAAACATATGTTCATTTTAGCAAGTTTCCATGAATCATTGTGAATGTTTGTCACACAACTATCATGACTCCCTCACTGGTTCTGAATCCCAGTTATTCTTTCACAGAGTCAATATATTTAAACTATTATGTTGTGGAATATTATTTTATTTAACTGTGTAAACGTGTGTTACATTTTTTTTTCCTGCTGCTTTTGTTAACAATGCAAAGACGTGTTGCATTTGTTTGATTAAATAAAATGAACCTGGGGTCAGGAGGCTGAGTCAGCAACTCGCTGACAGGAAGTGGTAGGGAGGAACCATATGTAGCGAGGGTCCTTTAGTGGGGGCTGAGCAGAAGGACAGCCCTTTTTCAGGAGACACAACAAGGAGAGGAGGTTAGCTACTTGCTATTTATCCTCTCTGAGCTAGAAGGATTTCATAGTAACCTTTGAGTCCTGAGTTCCATAGAAGGATAGAGATCTAGATTAAGTTTCTTTTAGTGGCGGAGATAGAGCTGGTGCCTGAGGGAACAGAATTCCCACCTGGCTGCGGCCTGTGTGGCCCAACTGCTGCTGGTAGCTGCGGAGTTAGAATTGCTGGTTAGGACAGCAGGTGCTTCAGGAACAGCCACTGTATTGAAGGTGAAACTGTTGTCTTTAAAAATGATAAGCGAGGGCTGGAGAGATGGTTCAGTGGTTAAGAGCACTGACTGTTCCTCCAGAGGACCTGGGTTCAATTCCCAGCGTCCACATGACAGCTAACAACTGTCTGTAACTCCAAGATCTGACACCCTCACACAGACACACATGCAGGCAAAAAAACAAAAACAAACAAACAAAAACAAGACAAAACACTAAAATAATAAGCGACGCTGGTTACCATGCGGAAAGGTCACGAGCCACGACAAAACCCAGTATCAGAGCTTTATTAGGAGGGGGGCGGACAAAAGAACCAGGCCTGGGGAAGAAGCACGTGCAGAGAGCAGAGAGAGATAGTGGGGGGAAGAGAGAGCAGAGGAGAAGCAGGAGTCTGTGTCCGGCTTTTTAAGGATTCCTGTGAACATGCGCAGGTGGGCTTACGAGCTATGCCACGCATGCACTGATTGCGTGACCATGCCGCCCTGCCAGCGAGCACGCACTGATGACATAAGACGTAAGACCCCCTGCTTAGCTCCTGAACTGTGCATGTGCCGTCATGCAGCTGGAGTGGCGGCAGAATCCTAACAGAAACAGCACTATTATTTTAAAATTAATTCCCATAAAGGGTATGAGCTTCTTGTTCTTGCAGCGATGAGGAGATTCGCTGTCACTACCATTAAATCCACTCCACGTGGCCATCCACAGAGCTGCTCTGCAGGTGTGGTTACGATCTAACTGAGGAGCACCTGAAGACCTCAGGCGGAGCCCAGGCAGCCTCGGGGGCTTATGGGTAGGACACCACCAAGGATAACCTGAGGAATATAAGATGTCTATCAGGTTACGTGGGAGGAGTCTGGAGAAATAGCTGGGGGGACTTGAGGCAGGAGGCTGCCAGGGTCCTACATTTATGAGATGGGGTGATGAACTATCAAAATCCAAAGGTGGTTGAAGCCAGTGTTTCACTGATCAGAACTTCTGTCTGTGAATCCATGTGACAAGCATTACCCTCAAAACGGCCCAAGTTTAAAATTAAAAAACAAACAAACAAAAAACCAACTACTGGATCATTCGTTTTTTAAAAAGAAGTAAAATGTACTAGATTCTGGGAAGGATGAGAGGACAGGGATGAGAGAAGGTTGCTGACGGGTTAGGATGCAGTTGGATATGAGGAAGAATAACTTCCCATGTTCTGTACACGGCAGGATAAGTATGACGGACAATAGCCAATTACATGTTTCAAAATAGCTGGGAGACAAGATTTCAAATGTCCCTGAAACAAAGAAATGGTAAACACCTGAAGTGGCAGGTACCTGGTGGTCCTAATATGATCATCATGCACTATATTCATGTGTTAAACGTGACATTCTGTCCCACAGATACATACAATCAGCATGACAATTAAAAACAAAAATAGGGACTCCTATATTATATAGTATATAGTATATTGTATATTGTATATTATATATTATATATTATAATAGCTGGCTCCGTGGGTGAGGGTGCTCACGGCCAAAGCTGACTACCTGAGTTTGATCTCCAGAACCCACCTCGTGTAAATAACCAACTCCCACAAGTCGTCCCGTGACCTCCACACATGCACTGTGGCATATGTGTGCACAGACATATACAACTCACTGTTTTTAGTTTTAATAAACGATTTTTAAATACAATGAATACACATAGAAAACTAAATTTAAAACTCATTGGCCAGATTGTGTCCCATGCAATCCAGTTTCTCCTTGGTAATCTAGATCAACCACCCCTCCTAACACTGTTATTCCCTTCTCAGCCTGTTGGCTTAAGGGCATCAGAAGCCCAAAGTAACTGGGGGTGGGGGCGGTGTCTGAGCTTCCAGTCCAGTGGAATGTTTGTTATGTCTCCCGGCAGGAGCGCTCCACCCTCTGTCCATAGGTAGAATGCACAACTTTTCAAGTACATACGGACCCCCTGAATTTCCTCTTCACAAACTCACACTCTTTGACCAACATCTCCCTAGAGTGCCCCCCCACCCCGTTTTCATTTTGACTTCCGCTTCCCGGAGAGCGAGCACACCTGGTGGTTATTAGTAAGCCAGGAGGCAGTTCAGAGAAATGCAGCAGACAGACACAAACCGAGCCACCCTGCACGTGAGCGCACGTGAGCACACGTGGGCACACCCCCGGTGCACACCAGATGTGTCTGCGGCTGAAGAGAAACATACGTCCTGCTTGAATTTATCAGGAGGAGCGTCGCACAGTGGATGGAATTCCTGGGAAGCCGTCCCAAGGCAGTGCTTTCCAGTAGAGGGTTGTGGGGGTGGCTCAGTGAGGCTCACTTAGGGCGACAGGCCCTGGGTTCAGTCCCTAGCACCATAAACAACAAAGTGAAATAAATTACTTAATGAATGTTTTAGACATTTTTAAATCAATTTTCCTAAATTGTTGAATTCTGTCACCATCCCTTAAATTTTTTTTTAAATGAAGGTATGTTAGAGCTGTGAATGTATTTCTGGCTGCCTGGCCCATTTGTGCTGCTGTGTACCAAAATCCCACTGACTGGGTCGTTAGTAAGACATAGAGTTCTATTTTGCATTGTTTTGGAGGCTGAGCAGTCCAACAGCAAAGGTGTGCATGGTCCTGTGTCTGGTGAGGGCTGCCCACTGATTCCAAGATGGCAGCTTGTAGCTGTTGTTCGAAACTTAGATGGTCTTTTAATTAAAAAAAAAAAAAAAAAAAAAAAGCCGGGTGGTGGTGGCGCACAGCTTTAATCCCAGCACTCGGGAGGCAGAGGCAGGCGGATCTCTGTGAGTTCGAGGCCAGCCTGGTCTCCAAAGCGAGCTCCAGGAAAGGCGCAAAGCTACACAGAGAAACCCTGTCTCAAAAAACCAAAAAAAAAAAAAAGTCAGATATCAGGGTGAAAGCTGAAAGATCAGAGAAGCAGAACAGCCAGCCACTAGTTCTTACCTCTACAAAATCCTCAGCCTAAAGAGAATGAATTCCTGTTTCCTCACGCCTTGTATACCTTTCTCTGCCCTGCCATATTACTTCCTGGGATTAAAGGCGTGTGTGCTTCCCAAGCAAAGGCCTGAGATCTCAAGTGCTAGGATTAAGGTTGTGTGCCACCCCTGCCTGACCTCTGTGTCTAATCTATTGGCTGGTTCTGTCCTCTGATCCTCGGGCAAGTTTATTAGAATACACAATGTATCGCCACATGTGGCCTCATCTCCGGAGGAGGAACAGCAGAGGTCAGAGGGAAGAAAGGTGAGTTCTTCCTCCGAAGGCCTTTTATAAGAGCTGCAGTCACGCTGGCTGGCCCTCATGACCTAACCACCCAGAGGCCTCGCCTATGATACTCTGACACCAGGATTACATTGAACATGACTTTTGGAGAGAGCACGGATATCTAAACTGTAACAGTGACAAATTGATAGTCTTATCATCCTCATTTCTAATCAAAACCATGTTTCTGTATTTATGCAGGTCTCTCTAACTCTCAAATTTGGATTTGCATTTTTTTTAATTTGCCACACACGATGAGAGTAAAATTAAAAAATAGTTTCAAACATCTTTTTTCAGCTTAAGACTTAAGCAGTGGCTTGAACAAATTGTGACACTCGGTATTTCTAAGAGTCCCATGAAGTAAGCAACCCTACACACTTCTGGAGATGATGTAAGGGGGGATCATTTTAGACCTATCATTTTCTCTTAAAAGACTACATCCTGAGATCATTTAATTTTAGAAAAAGCCAGAAGCACCAAGATGCTTCTTTATTTCAGGACTCTTCATTCTGAGAAATTCAACTCAAGTGGCTCAAGCCAAAAAGGAAAAATTCCGTATTCACAGGGAGTGGAAAGTCACTTCGAGCGGACCTCGGGTGGATGCTGCAGAAACAGACACCAACTCTCTGCTCACTTCCCTCCCTCCCGCCTCTCTCTCGGGCCTCTGTCCTCTCCCACTTATTCATATATCTGCACACTTGTGCAAACACCTGCACACACAATACTCATTATTTCAAGTGTGTGGGCCTCTGTCCCTGAGCTCCAGAAGAAACCAAAGGGGTACAAGTTAATTGCTAGGTACTAACTATAGAAAAGAGTTAAAAATGAGGCATGTGAGAGGCAGTTTTAAAACTGATGCTAACATGAGAATTTCCATAGTCCATGTGATCCACCTGTACTTTAGGATTATGGGTATGTTGAGTGACTGTCCTCCGAGTTAAGCAACCACTGTCTTGGGGTGTTCAACTGTACCCCTTTGCAAAAGGATTATCCCGGCTGGGCTTGCTGACTGTTTACACCCCCACATGGTGGGGTGCAGAGTGTCATGAGACCCTCACCTGAATATCCAGTCTCTCCCTGCCATCTGTTGTATACAGCTCTGCCTCAATTGCAGTGGCCTCTGGGAGGGGCTAGTGTACAGGCTCAGGAGGAAGAGGGTGGAGGCTCCATGTGTGTGGCCAGTCAGGGCAGGAGTGTCCACACCCCAGTAAGTAACCTCTCACCTAGGCTCTGTAAGGAAACCCAAATCACCACTGGCTTTCCACAGTTAACTTTGGAAATAGAATGCTTCAGTTTGTTGGTGGGACCCAGGGAGGAAGGGTAGATGTTGCTTAGTCTCCTTGTGGGAAGGGATTTCAGCAGCAGGGGGATTTGGGGAAGTAATTAGGACATGAGGATGGAGACTTCACAAATAAGATTGGTACCCTCTCCCACTTTCCCTCAGAGGAGCCTACGATGAACTTGGAAGTCAACGGTCACTGCACACAGAGTCTGCCATCACTCTTACCTTAGATCTATGCCCACCAGAACAGCCAAAAGCCAATCCTTGTTCCTTAGATGTCTATGGCCTCCTCTAACAGCACCCAAAATGACTAAGATGGAAATTAAGTGGATAATTGATTAAGAGCTTAATTTACTTTCAATTCTAGAATCAGGCAAGATGTCATTGCATAAGCTAGAATAAGGGATCCTCTGTGCTGAGTGGAGGTAGATGTTGTTTACAGACAGTAAAAGCTCAAGAAAGCCAAAGTGCAATGCAGGCTGATGATTCCTTCACCTTTCAAACATGCGTTTGTTGCCCAGTAGGGCAGCGAGACAGAACAGTAGGACAATGTTGAGTTAACCTCAGGCAACCTTTCCTGTGTAAAGTTTAAAGTAAAGGGAACATCTTTGTCAAACCCTGTAGATGATTTTCTAAACAGTCTTATTAAATAAGAAACACAGAGCCGGGCGGTGGTGGCGCACGCCTGTAATCCCAGCACTCGGGAGGCAGAGGCAGGTGGATCTCTGTGAGTTCGAGGCCAGCCTGGTCTACAGAGCTAGTCCAGGACAGGTTCCAAAGCTACAGAGAAACCCTATCTTGAAAAACCAAAAAAAAAGAAAAGAAAAAAAGAAAGAAAGAAAATAATATATCTAGCAGTCAATAATGTCTTAGCCTGGATTCCAAGTAGCATAGCCAGGTCTGTCTGTCCTGGCGTGCTTAGCAGGACATGAGCCACAGGGAAGGATGGGCGCCTGCAGGGAAGACCTGGCAACACTGAGGAGCCGGACCTGATGCCTGCAGCCCGAGTAGAAATGCGGCCATCTTAGAATTGACAGCTTTGAGGAAATCTTTAACTGAGAGACGGGACTTGTTGAGCTGCTCTGCCTCTGTGCAGAGATACTCAGAGGTGACTTACAAAGACTGCCTACGTCTGTCATGTGCTATCCAAGCACAAGGCCTCCTCTAGGGGCCAGGTAGAGCCTCTCTAGCTGATGCAGGGGCATCCCAGGCACTCAGAAGAAGCTAACAGAGGAGCACTGGGGTGGGGAGAGGCCAAGGGCAGCCTTTGGCCCCAATGAGAGAGGAAACACCCCAATTTTGGGAAAGTCATCATGGTCCCATGGGGATTAGTCAAGCGACTGTCAGCTCTGTGTTCCATATGACAAGGGCAGGGTGACAGTGTGGGAACCGCTTCGCTGTCTGGCGTGAGTGGGCCTGTATCTCTCCAGGGTGCCCTTAGTGACTCACTTAAGGTCTCCGATCCTCAATGCTTTCATTTCCACCATGGGAGCAAAACTCACTCTGCAAGTTTCTTCTTGCTCTGTGAGATAAGATGGGTCCCTACTCACGACTGGGGCCCGGCACACGTCCTCAGGGGCTCTCACGAACAAAGCAGTCGGGTAGTTTGCACAGCCATCAGGGCATGACTCACGGGGTTAAAATGCGGGCTTAGGGTGTGACTGCCGGTGGCCACTAAAAGATAACCACGATGAGAACATCTGGTTTCAGTTGAGGGTCTTCTCCTTGTGTCCTTTGAATCAGCTCAGGATTCTCCCCCTCCAAAACAATCCAAAGCTCTGTACTAAGTTTACAGTTTCTAAATGGGTTGAAAATGTCCTTTATTTAAAACATAACACCACCATTGGCCACAGCACGGTTTGAAACAGCTATCTACCTGAGCCTTTCCTTCCATCAAAAGCACATTCCAGGCCATCATCTCAGTGAAGTACCTGAGATATGTGACCTTTCTGGCCCTGGTTACCTAACTCGCAGCAAAACCTTGACGGAAAATATCCCCACAGTTTACAGCTAGTGGCGGGCTGAGCACTGCATCTTTAAAAGATACCTCCAAGTAGGCTATGGTGGCGCACGCCTTTAATCCCAGCACTCAGGAAGCAAAGGCAGGTGGATCTCTGAATTCGAGGCCAGCCCGGTCTACAGAGAGAGTTCCAGGAGAGCCAAGGCTACACAGAGAAACCCTGTCTCAGAAAATAAAACAAAACAAAAAGATGCCTCTAAACCCTATATTCATGTGCTAATGCATTTATTGCATACCACTTATTATATAAACTATTCTACCTAGCAATCATTATAATTAATCATTGTCCTTTTATCTAATTATGTCTTTAGAAATTATTGGAAACAAAATGGCTAGGATATGTATGTAACATACAGACTTTTTTTTTCTTTTTTCTTTTTTTTTTTTTTTTCTTTGAGACAGGGTTTCTCTTTGAGGTCCTGGCTGTCCTGGAACTGTTCTGTAGACCAGGCTGGCCTTGAACTCACAGAGATCCGCCTGATTCTGCCTCCCAAGTGCTGGGATTAAAGGCATGTGCCACCACCGCCTGGCTCAAACCTCACTTTTAAAAAAAGAAATAAATATTGCCTTTCAGAAAACTTTTTAAAACCAACTTGTAATTTTAACCATAGTGTGCAAAGGAGTCGTTTCTCTCATCCTCGTCAACACTTGGTCCTTCCAGCCTCCTGGGGAAAAGGTCAACGTGTTGCTTCAGTTTGCTTTCCTTCAGGAACTCATTAGCAAAGAAGCGTCCTTTGATTTTCCGTTTTTCTTTAATCGCGTGTCTCTTTATTGATGTATTCATCCTGTGGATGTGCGTGCACACATCATGGCTTGCACGTAGAGAGGTCTGAGGACAACTTGTAGGAATCAGTTCCCTCGACCAAGTGAGTCCTGGGAACCAAACTCAGGTAGGTCCTCAGTCATGGCAACAGGTGTCTTTACCCACCCTGACTCATCTCGCTGACCCACGGACCCTTGGTAAATGTCTTTTTCCAAATATTTGTTGGGTTTTGTGTGTATGTGTGAGGGGGAGTGTGTCACAGCACACAAGTGGGATTCGAGGAATAACTTCACACTTTTTCATGTCCTCATCTGCCACTGTGTTGCTGCTCTGGTGTGGCTGGCCCACCAGCTGCCAGGGACTGTCCTCTCTCTACAACCTGTCTTAACACAGGAGTGCTGGGATTTTAGGCACATACTACCAAGTCTGAGGTTGCTTCTGGGATATGAACTCAGGAGCTGGACTTACATGGCAAGCACTTTCAACGCATAAAGTTGTACCCATTTGTGAGGTACTTTGATGTATGGTGGGGGGGGGGCGTCTGTTTGCTTTGTGTTTGAGACAGGGTCTCACTATATAGCCTGGAACATACTATGTACTCCAACGAGACCTAAAGATACTCTCGATGATTCTGAAAATCAATAAAGGGTCAAAAGAGAAACTTTACAAAGTTAAGTGTGGTGGTTTTGAATAGGAACAGCCCCCATAGGTGCACATATTTGAATGCTTGGTCGTTAGGGAGGGGCTTGAGAGGGATTAGGAGGTGTGGCCTTGTTGGAGGAAGAGTGTCTCTGGGTGTGGCTTTGAGGTTTCAGATGCTCAAGCCAGGCCCAATGTCTCCTTCTTCCTACTATCTTCAGATCCAAATGTAGAGGTCTCAGCTACCACGTCTGCCTGCATCCCACCATGCTCCCCACCATGAGGATAATGGACTAAACCTCTGAAACCATAAGCCAGCCCCAATTACTTTCTTTTATATGAGTTGCCATGGTCCTGGTGTCTCTTCACAGCAAGAGAACACTGACTAAGACAGTAGATACCCACATGGTTAAAAAATATACAGATACTTAATTAGCTATGATTTTGAACATAATTCACAGTATACTTGTATCAAAACTTGTATCACATGAGGCTGGACACCTTTAATCGCAGTACTTGGGAGGCAGAGGTGGACGGACACATCTCTGTGAGTTTGAAGCCAGCCTCCCCTACATAGCAAGTCCCAGGCCAGCCAGGGATTCACGGTGAGATCCTGTCTAAAAAGAAACGGTTTGGACTCTGATGCTTGTGTGTTTCTTCAAATGTTGCTCCTCGGGCTTCTTGTTTTATTGACCTGTGAGAACACAGTGTTCGTCACGCGAAGGTTCTTGCTTTCTTTGCTCTCCCCAGACTTAATATTTACAAACACATACCACATTTATTAAACGTTTGCTTCAACCACTCTCAAGGTCATGTGGGTTTTCTCTTTCAACCTAGCCGTGAATTCCATCGATGACATGAAGTGACAGAGATGGGCGTAGAATCCGTCATCCCTTGGGCATTTCACCACACAGCCGTCAGTCCCAGGAGATGCTAGTAGTCTCTCCCGTGGTCTTACACCTTGCTGCTGTCTGTCCTTTCAGTGTCTCTTTGGGAACTGGATTGGCTTTTTTCCACTCAGGAAATTCATTGAGACTGTCCCCACACACCTCACAGCCCCTGCTCCAGAACACACCACCTTCAGAAAAACTCAAAACTTCCAACTGCAGCACCCAAGATTCACGTTGTTGCTATGAAGATTCGAGAGGTCGCCGAGCCCGTGGAACCATCGTTAGCCATGGAACTAATGCTAAATGTTTCTACACCATTACTTCCTCTGTGTTTGGCCCTTAAGGCAGCAGTTCTCAACCTGTGGGTCGTGACCCCTCTGAGGTCGCAGATCAGATATTTACATTACAATTCATAGCAGTAGCAAAATTACAGTTATGAAGAAGTAATAAAAATAATTTAATGGTTGGGGGGGTACCACAACATGAGGAACTGTAATCAAGGGTCACGGCGATCAGAAGGTTGAGAACCACTGCTTTAAAGTATTAAGCTAACCCAGGCATTTATAATGATCCCCACCCACTCTGGAGTCATTGGTTGGACTTCTACCACACCAATTCCCCATCCTGTCCCCAGACATTAATCTATGTATAAAGAAACCGTGGCAAAGCGTGATGGCACATGTCTTTGACAACAGCCCTTGGGAGCCAGGCAAGTGGATCTCTATGAGTTCGAGGCCAGCCTGCTCTACATAGAGAGTTGCAGACCAGCCAGGGCTTCATAGTGAGATTCTGTCTCAATAATAATAATTTAAAAGCCGGGCGGTGGTGGCGCACGCCTTTAATCCCAGCACTTGGGAGGCAGAGCCAGGCGGATCTCTGTGAGTTCGAGGCCAGCCTGGGCTACCAAGTGAGTTCCAGGAAAGGCGCAAAGCTACACAGAGAAACCCTGTCTCAAAAAAAAATAATAATAATAATAATTTAATAAAAAAAAACTTTTAAAACAACAACAAATCATGTTCATGACACCAGCCAGAGCTGAGATCTGAGGACTGTTTAGAAGGCATTGTCCTGCTTCCTTTTATAAAAGTGAGTTTGGGACAGCTCTGCGAGAATGGGAAGTGGTGCATTAGTTATGAAAAGGCATGGCATATTGATAGGGTGAAAACAAGAAATCGTCTCTACATGTACAATCCAAGAGAGAATCACACCCACTTTTCAAAGATGTAACACTGTCTGGTTTAATTGAACATTTTATTATTTTAGCTTTGCAAATTAAATGCCAGCGTACTCTTGAGAAAAAGAAATAGAGAAATTACCCAGTATGCCCTGGTGAATTCATTAGTGTTCTGCATATGTGGTTATAGGACCCATTTCTTAACTCTTCTCCTCAGCAGGGCAGAGTGTGGTGGTGCACACTAATCCCAGCACTCAGCAGGCAGAGGCAGGTGGATCTTTGTGAGTCTGAGGCCAGCCTGAGCTACATAGTGAAACCCCGTTTCTAAAAGCCTCCCCAAACAAACACTCCAATTGTAATTGGATAATAGGGTTACATACCTGTAATCCAAGCATTTGGGAGGTAGAGCCAGGAGCTGTCTGGCTGAGAGTACAGAAGTTGGTCTGGGCTATACACACGCTGAGGGTACACATAAGCTAGCCTGGGCTACAGGGGAAGGCCCTTTCTCAAACTACAAAACCTCTTATGCTCTCATCCAACTAATGTTTTTAATAGTGGCTGGATACACACGGGTTTGGGCGCTCAGAACACAGAGGTAATCAGCAGGTTCCCACACTGTTGTAGAGATGCATAATAAGCACCATATGGTGTTAGTTCACAAGAAAGGCCTGGTAGGAAAACAGCGTAGGCTGGGGGTAGACAGTGGTGGGGGCAGGGCGGTCCTTAGGACACAGTAGACAGGAAGACTGCCTCAGAGGGCGGCATGTGAGCAGAAATGGCAATAAAGGTAAGTGCAGTCCACACAGACATCCTGGGCATGGAATATCGCCAGCCAGGAAGATGCCCAGAGCAAAGGCCTGAGAGGGAATCATGGGTGGCTTGAGAGCAAAGGCGGCCACCTCAGAGCGAGCAGGAGGAGGAAGAACACACCATGAGGGAAGGCAGAACCCAGGTCACCAGGGCCCAGGAAAGCCATTTTAAAAATCTTAGATTTTGTCCAGAATGGCTGGAAGCCACTGGAGGGCTGAGGTCGGGGAGGGACATGAGGTAGCCTGCTGTTCTTCGGGGGGATCACTTCGGCTGTCATACAGGGAACAGAGTCAGCATATTGATGTGATTTCTTCTTCTTTGTGCCTTTCCGGCATCTCTTTTACAACTCTGGTAAGGACCTTTTTAGAGATTTTAAAATATTTCAGCGCCAGTGGCAAGGATGAGCCGAGTCGAGCGTCCAATCAGAGACGCACGCGCTTTCGAACCGTTGCTTCCAAAGTTATTGTAAAGTTCACCCATCCGTGAAATGTGGAATGCTGAGGCTGAAAATTACTTCCAGCTGTTCGTGAAGATACACGCACCGGGAAGCTAAGGGTGGTGCGCGCAACTCAGAACCCTCGAGGCAAACAGCTGCGGTGAGTCTTAACAATGCTTCTTTTAAGAACGCAGAGGCCGATGCCGTTTCAAAGACTGGACGGAAACTCTAAGGGCTGTGGGACGGATGTGAGGAAATGGTGCAAGCTCTGCACTTTAAATGTGAGCTGTACGCCGCCGTTAGCAGAAGAGAGCACGGGGTGAGGGTATTCAGTGTGGATTCCAGTGAAGGATACACACGCCGGTGACTCAAGATCCATCACTCTTCACCCCGTTCCTCCTGCATATGTGATCAGAGTTTAATACAGGTGCGTCAAAACTGATCTAAACTGCTGGGGATAGAGCTCAGTTGGAAGAGTGCTTGCCTAGCATGCACTGAATCCTCGGTTCAATTCCCAGCACCACTTACACCAGGCATGGTGATGCATGGAAGGAGCTGCACTGGCCTATGGCAGGGCAGGATGGAGGCAGGGGGGGAAATCCAAGAGGAACAGTAAGAGGAGAAAGGAGAGTAAGGGGAGACGCCAAACCGCCATTCAAGGAGCAGCATGTAATGGGATGCAGGTAAAGCCACGGAACACCCGCGATACATAGATTAATAGTAATGGGTTGAGTTAAGTTATATGAGCTAGTTAGCAAGAAGCAAGAAGCCATGGGCCATACAGTTTGTGATTAATATTAAGCCTCCAAGTGATTATTTTATAAAACAGCTGCGGGACTGTGGGGCCGGGTGGGACTGGAGAAACTTCTGGTTACACAGTCTTTCTACATAGATCCTGGCTGGCCTGGAACTTCCTATAGCTTCAAAGTCAGAGACCCACCTGCCTCTGCCTCCCAAGTGCTGGGATTGAAGGCGTGTGCCACCACCCCCAGATTCCTTTTCTTTTTTAGAAAAACAGGCTAGTGTGGTGGCTCTGCAGTTGTGAGCACTGGCTGCTCTTCCAGAGGATCTAGGTTCAATTCCCAGCACCCACATGGTGGCTCACTACCAAACTGCAACTCAGTCCCAGAGGATCCAGCACCCTCTTCTGCCCGACCCCCCCCCACCCCCCAGGCACACATGTGGTGCTCAGGCTTACATGCAGGCAAAACACCCATACACATTAAATAAAAGGAGTTGTAAAATAAAAAGACAGGATCTTGCTATGTTTGCCAGGCTAGCTTTGAACTCACTGTATAACCTAAGCTGGCCTCAAACTCCGGACAATCCTCCCATCACAACTTCCCAGGTGCTGTGGTTACAAGCCTGTGCCACCACAACTGACCAGAGACACTCCTTTTTTTTTTTTTTTTTTTTTTTTGGGTTTTTCGAGACAGGGTTTCTCTGTGTAGCTTTGCGCCTTTCCTGGAACTCGCTTTGGAGACCAGACTGGCCTCGAACTCACAGAGATCCGCCTGGCTCTGCCTCCCGAGTGCTGGGATTAAAGCTGTGCACCACCACCGCCCGGCGAGACACTCTTAAATTAGACCTTTCAACTCATCCAAGTGTCAAAATTCTGGGGAAACAAATCATTATTGCTTATAATCTAAACTGAATAAAATACAGCTATCAGTGCCTAAAAGCAATGGGGAAATCTCATTCATACTAACTAAAGGACCACCAAGGAGCACCTTTCCTGATCTCCCAGACTTCCATTCAATTGGTTATTCCCTAATAGGTTATTGTTTCTTTAAATTTGAGTTAGGGTCTTGCTAATAGCCCAGGCTGACTTTGAACTTGAAATCTTCTGCCTAACCCTCCATATGCCCTACCCCCAAGAACTAGGATCACAGGCATGAACCACACTTGGCTGTAGCTGAAGGATCCTTTTAAAAACTCTTCAAGTGTCTATTGCGAGCCAGTCTGTTGAGATACAGCACATGCTGTGATCTTATAATCCCAGTGCACAGGACGTTGAATTCAAGAATAGCCTGGGCTAGATAGAAAAATTCTGAAGTAGAAGGGGAAAAAGTGTCTATCTGAAAGGAAACTACATCTGGGGGGATTTTTAATGTATTTTATTAATTATTGGAGCATTTCACACATTCATACAGTGCATTGTAATTATATTCAAACCGCCATCTCCAAACTCCTTCAGCTCTACCCTCGCCCCTCAGAATGTTGTGCTTCCTTCTTTAATAACCCACAAAGCCCAGTGTGTGCTGCCTGTGTACTCACAGGTATGTGCACATCACTGGAGTCGTGTACTCACAGGTGTGTGTGCGTCCACTGTTGCATGGTTGACCCACCAAGCCACGCCCCTGAAGGAACCTGACTCCACCCCCCGAGCAGCCATCAGCTGTCAAAAGCTCCTGGGCTCCCTGGAATCCTCACCCCCACCCATGCTGTGATATCGACAAGCTTGTCACTGTGCAGGCTTGTGTAAACACCCACCGCTGGTGAGAGTTCGGGAGCACGACTGTCCTGTGGTATCCAGGAGACTCTTTTCACCCTGGCCT
Source organism: Peromyscus attwateri (assembly GCA_902168425.1). Taxonomy (NCBI): domain Eukaryota; kingdom Metazoa; phylum Chordata; class Mammalia; order Rodentia; family Cricetidae; genus Peromyscus; species Peromyscus attwateri. The sequence continues at coordinate 14,703 of CABHPP010138153.1, read as the reverse complement.
TCCAGAGAGTGCTGAGCAGGGAGTGAGCGGTCCTTGGGGTAGAGATGGGTCCACCCAGGAAGGAACTTGCGTTACCATCACCAGCTTGGTGAGTGTGAGTTTTAATACACTGAGAACAACTGGTCACATTGGAGCCCTCTTGCAATTCCTAGTGTGATGTGGGTGTGCAAGGAAAGAGACCGTGGCCACAGGGTGGGGGGGTGGGGTGGATAGCCGTGTAACTCAGTAGGGGAGTACTTACTAAGCATGCTTGGGGTTCTGGGTTCATCTGAGGAGGACCCTAGAACCAAGAATGTCCATTTTGAGCAGCTCAGATCGAGAACACACAGAAGTCTGAACATAAAACACGTTCTGCTCTTCTCTACTGTTCTTTGTGCCAAGGAAACAAAATCTCGAGAAGAATTGCAGAGGAGGTAGTTTTGTTGCGAGCCCGGACTTCTACCTGGTCTGTATGGTGGACAGTGACCTGCCTATGGTCTCTCTGCCCCCTCCCCTCCCCTCCCCCCCCCTCCCCCCCCCTCCCTCCCCCCCCCCTCTGTCTTGTACCATATGTAAACCATTCACTTTCTAATTGTGAATCACTGTGTTTTCAAGGCTCATGTTACTGTGTTTCAACTTCCAGCCTCTTTCCACCCTGACTCTTAAATGAGCAATAAGACAAAGAAGGAGGCCAGTTGGAATTTATTTTCCTCTCTCCAAAGCAGATGTCAAATCCAAACTTTTAAAAGGAAGAAATAGTAGAAGCATTAACTTTTTACTTCAGAACAACTGTCCTATTCTCCCCTGGTCAAGTCCCAGGCCTCTGGAGGAACCCTCTTGGTCTCCTGTCCCAGGGTACAGACATAGTTGCCTGCTGCCACAGACAGACAGACAGACACATGCATGCGCATGCGCTCTCTCTCGCGCGCGCTCTCTCTCTCTCTCTCTCTCTCTCTCTCTCTCTCTCCCTCTCTCCCTCTCTCCCTCTCTCCCTCTCCCTTCCCCCCCTCCCCTTTTGGAGGGCACACCTGTGAGGGATTTTTGCCTAATTTGAAGTGGGTAGATCCTCTTTAATCTGGAACTTGAGGTGGGAAGACACACTTTTAATCTGGGCCACACTTTCTGCTGGAATTTCTGCTCTTTGCCCGCTTGCCCTCATCTTGCTGGCAGGTCCATCCCTTCACTGGCATGACAGCCTACTTCTTTGGGATTCCGTCATCCACTGAAGACCAGCTGAGACATCCAGCCTAGTGAACTGAGCAACTACTGGATTCTTGAACTTTCTGTTCACAGCCAGTCATTGTTGGACTAGCTGAACCACAGCCTATAAATCATCCTAATAAATCTCCTTTCTATATGGAGAGAGAGATGCATTCTATAAATCCTGTTACTCCCGAGAACCCTGGCTAATACAGTGCCCGAGGCCAAGTCATGCAAGGCTCATTTAAATTTTATAGGTCATTTTTACTACAGCATCCTGAGCCTCTTATTGTCCGATTTTGTCAGATTTCAACAAATGAAGTGTGATTTTGCTGTGAAGCTGCCTAGAGAAGAGAAACGATTGCTCAAGAGAAACCCAAGCAGCCGAGGAGCACACGCCTAGGTCATATCCCTCCTGATCATCTCCTAAAACATCACTGGCGTCTTTTCTTCCTCCTTGTGGGGAAACGTGAAGCTTCAAGGCCTGAGTTGGAGCCACATGGTTTTCATTTCCTGGCCTCCCCCTGTGCACACATGAGGGCACTCAGGACACCAGCGTTTACACATTTTTTTCTTGGGAGCAAATGAGGCAAAGAAAGTCAATATTCTGCATGCATAGCGGCCCAGAGAATAAACAGCATCTGCCCCCAGATTTGCACTGACGAGTCACAGTTAGGGACACTTTGACACCCTCTCACCTCGGCTCTCCTTCTAAACTGGCAGGTTTCCTTATCTTCATGTTGTAGATAAAACCGCAGCTGCTGGGAGAGGAGCGTCAGTCTTCTCACAGATGAGCTCCTGATATGTTATCCAGCCCAGGGGTCAGCCCTACGCATCTGTACATAAGAGTGACACTAAGTGGGACACAAATGTAAGTATAGATATAGATGCCTGTAAAAATAACTCTAGAAGCAGTCAGAATTTGAGAGGGAGTCGGGAGAACCGTGGGAAGAGTTGAAGGGGGAAGAAGGGTGGAAATGATGGAGAGAGAACTTGTGGGTGAAATTATCAAAAAGGCAAAAAAAAAAAAAAACCTTAAGTTTAAAAGCTCCCATTCACGATAGCTTCAAAATAAAAGGCTGAGGGCTAAACCTAACAACGAGGTGGAAAGAAGTTCTGTGGTGGAAACTTCAAAACACTGAGGAAAGAAATTGAAGAGGACAGAAGCCGAGCATGGCTCTCAGGCTTATGGATCGGCAGAATTCAAATTGTGAAAATGGCCGGGTCACCAAAAGAGACGGACGGATTCAAGGCAATCCTCATCAAAATCCTAATAACCTTCTTCACAAAAAGATAGAAAAAAAAAAAAACAAGCCTAATTTTCACACGGAAGCACAAATTATTCCAAACAGCTAAAACAACCCTCAACAGAAAGAGCGAATCTTGGGGTGTCATAATACCTGATCTGAAATTATACTCTAGAACCACAGGAACAAGACCAGCATGATGCTGGTACAAACTCAGGATGAAATAAAACAGAAAAGCCAGAAAGAAGCCAGCACAGCCACAGCTACCTGACTCTTGACAAAGGTGCCAAAAACACACGTTGGAGGAAAGGCAGACAGACAGACAGCCTCTTTAATAATGGTGCTGGGGAAAATGGATGCTCACGTGCCGAAGAGAGAAATTGTATTGCTCTATCTCACCCAACACAAAAGTCAATTCAGAATGAACCAAAAACTTTAATATGAGATCAGAAACTCTGAATCTACTAAATGAACACAGTTCAAGATATAAAACAAGGACTTTCCAATAGGACAGGAAATAATCCCAAAGAATTGCATGAAATTTAAGTTTCTGACAGGGAAGGGTGGGAGTGATGTAATTATATTTTTTTTTCAGAGCTGAGGACCAAACCCAGGGCCTTGCATTTGTTAGGCAAGTGCTATACCACTGAGCTAAATTCCCAACCCCATAAACTTTTAATTAAAAAATAGTAATGGGTTTTTCCCTAGGGTCCAGCTAGTCTCAGATTCTTACCCACTTGAGCAGCATCAGGTATGGGTTCCATCTCATGGAGTGACTGAAATCCAATCAGAAAGTGGTTGGTTACTCTGGTAACATTGTGCCACTACTGGACCAGTGTGTCCTGCAGGAAGGTCACTGCTGTAGGTGGCAGGGTTTGAGCTGGGTGACTGGGGTGGTTTGAATAGGAATGGCCCCCATAGGTTCATAGATTTGAATGCGTGGGCACCAGGGAGTGGTACTATTAGGAGATGTGACCTTATTGAAGTAGGTGTGGCCTTGTTGGAGGACATTTGTCACTAGGTGTGGGCTTTGGGGTTTCAAATGCTCAAGCCAGGCATGGTTCTCTCTGTCTCTCTCTGTCTCTCTGTCTCTCTGTCTCTCTCTCTCTCTCTCTCTCTCTCTCTCTCTCTCTCTCTCTCTCTCTCTCTCCCTCTCTCTCCCCCTCTCCCCCTCTCCCCCTCTCCCCACCTGCGATCTGTGGATCCAGATGTAGAACTCTCAGCTACCTCTCCAGCACCCTGTCTGCCTGCATGCCACCATGCTTCCCGCCATGATGATAATGGACTAAATCTCTGAACTGTAAGCCAGCCCCAATTAAATGTTTTCCTTTGTAAGAGTTTCCCTGGTCATGGCATCTCTTCACAGCAATAGAAACCCTGACTAAGACAAGGTGGCAGGGTTTGTAGCTGGTGACTGCTTTTCTCCTCCAGTACTATGCAAAGTACTTCCAGAACCATGAACACCAGTCAGTAGAGGTAAAACTTCTAGTTGGGTACTAGCTCAATTTCTCCATATCCAGTGATGTTTAAGTGGTGTCTTCAGCAAGAGGACCTTACCATCAGGCTGTAGAGGTAACCAATAGCCTTGACAGTAGCCAATGATGTTTGGGAATATCTATGGAACCCTTTTGGCCAACAACTCAACAAGATATAACCCATTCCTGGTATTGGAGGTTTTAGTTGATGATTTATGATAACTAGTTGTATTATGTCTGTAGCTAGAGTTTTCCTGCCTGGCCCACAATCAGGACAAATCTCTGTCACCTGCCAGTCCTACAGCCGCTCAGACCCAACCAAGTAAACACAGAAACTTATATTGCTTACAAACTGTATGGCCATGGCAGGCTTCTTGCTAACTGTTCTTATATCTTAAATTAATCCATTTCTATAAATCTATACCTTGCCACGTGGCTCGTGGCTTACCGGCATCTTCACATGCTACTTGTCATGGCGGCGGCTGGCAGTGTCTCCCTCACTCAGCTTCCTGTTCTCTCAATTCTCCTCTCTGTTAGTCCCGCCTATACTTCCTGCCTGGCCACTAGCCAATCAGTGTTTTATTTATTGACCAGTCAGAGCATTTGACATACAGACCATCCCACAGCATATGTCCCCTATTACTTAGTGACCTCCGTTTAGATTCCTTTCATATATGAATATATTTTAGGGAGCCTCCACAGTGGTAGGTTTCCATATGGCTTTTCAAAAGACCTTAGTGTTAGTTGTCTCAACCTTCTTTACCCTGCCCTGTTACGCCCTCCCCCTTTTAATCCTCAAATTTTACTTCCCCTTTATAACACAATGTTCTGTTTCCCCTTCTTTAGAAGATAATCTCCTCCCCCCTGGTCCCTTATTAGCTGCCTAACATCTGTAGTTATTCTGATCAAAATACATATTTCTAAAGCTTAGAAGCTAGCATCCACAATACAATATTTGTCTTTTTGAGTCTGGGTCACACAACATCACTCAGGATGATTGTTTACAGCTACATCCATTCACTTGTAAACTTCATAGCTTCATTTTTTTAACAAATGAATAATATTTCGCTGTGTAAATGTACCACATTTTCATTATCTACTCATCAGTCAAAAGACACCTAAGTCATTTCCAATTTCTGGCTCTTATGAATAGAGCAGCGATGAACATGGATGAGCAAGTCTTTCTGTAGTAGGATGTAGAGTCCTTTGGGGATATGCCCAAGAATGATACAGCTGGATCTTACAGTAGATTAATTTTCAGCTTTTTGAGGAACATCCATGCTGTGGGATGTCTTTCTGTACGCTGTGAATATATGTTGTTCCCGTTGGTTAATAAATAAGCTGCTTTGGCCTATGGCAAGGCAGCTTAGAGGCAGATGGGAAAGCCAAGCATAGATACAGGAAAGAGAAAGGCAGGAAGAGGAGACACCAGCCTGCTGCCCAAGAACAACATGCCAACCATGGCAATAGATAGATTAATAGAAATATGTTAATTTAGATGAAAGATCTAGCTAGCAAGAAGCCCGAGCCATAGGCCATATAGCTTATAACTAATATAAGCCTCTGTGTGTTTACTTGGGACAGAGTGGCTCTGGGACTGGGCAGGACACAGGAAAACTTCCGACTACACATCTACACTGCTTTCCATGGTAACTGTATCAGTTTGCACTCCCACAAACAATGAGTAAGTGTCCTCTTTCCCAGCATCCTCACTGTTATCATTTGTTTTATTGATTTTGGCCATTCTGACGGAAGTAAGTAAAATTTCAATGTAGTTTTAATTTACATTTCCCTAGTGGCTAAGGATGTTGAAAAAAAATTTTAAGTGTTTCCCAGGCTTTTGTGTTTCAACTGTTCAGAACTCTGTTTAGTTCTAGACCCCCATTTTTAAATTGGGTTATTTGTTTCCTTGATGTTCAAATTTTTTAGTTCTTTGTATATCCTAGATAACAACCCTCTATTAAATGTATAATTGGACCAGGCAGTGGTGGCATACACCTTTAATCCCAGCACTTGGGAGGCAGAGCCAGGTGAGTTCAAGGCTAGCCTGGTCTACAGAGTGAGATCCAGGACAGGCACTAAAACTATAGAGAGAACCCCTGTCTCGAAAAACAAAAACAAAACCAAACAAATGTATAATTGGTAAAGATTTTTCCCTACTCTGTAGGATGCCAATTTGCTTAGATGATGGTGCCCTTTGCTATACAGAAGTTTCATGCAGTCCCATTTGTTAATAGTTGCTCTTAAAAAATTCTGCACAGCACTTGATAAAGAGACAGCCTGCAGAATGAAAAGGAAATTTGCCAACTATGTATCTGACAGGAGATTAGTCTGGCAGGGCAGTGGTGGCACACACCTTTAATCCCAACACTCGGGAGGCAGAGGCAGGGAGATCTCAGTGAATTCAAGGCCACCCTGGTCTACAAAGTGAGTTCCAGGACAGTCAGGGCTACACAGAGAAACCCTGTCTTGAACCACCTTCCCCCAAAAAGGAGATTAATATCTAGAACCTATAAGAAATTTTATAAATTAAGCACAAAAATATAAATAGATGAACAAATATATTGAAGAAAATTTTCTCAAAAAAGAAATAAAAAATGGACCAAAAAATACATATAAAAACTGTTCAACATCCTTAGCCATCAGGAAAATGCAAATTAAAATTACTTTGAGATTCTATCTCACCCCAGTCAGAATTACAAGATGGCTCAGTGATTAAGATCACTTACAATACTTGGGAGATCAGGCCTTGCACCTCACCTGGGCAGCTCAATAGAGCCAAACCTGTTGGCTGAGGTGTGGGTGAGCCAGCCCCGAAGTTGTGAGCATGGGAGAGCTGTCCCCATTGCTCATCTGTCATGTGGTGGCATGGGCAGGGGAGCGATGCCCTCCCCCCTGCCCACCAACGCCTGAGGCAGATGGAGGAACTGGACCTGAGGTCGTAAGAGTGAGAGAGCTGTCCCTGCCCCTCATCAGCTGCAGCACTCAGGAGAGTGGCCCTGTGCCTTGCCTGGACAACACATTAGAGCTGTCCCTGACGGTGTAGGTGTGGGAGAACCAACCCTGAGGATGTGAAAGCCAGAGAACTGGCCCCGCCCCTTGCTCATTGCTATATGGGGTGTATTAGCTAGGACAGTGCTGGAGACCTCACCCTGGTGGTGAAGACAGGGGAGAACTGGAGAGCTGGAGAGCTGACAACTACCCGGGCCCAGAACCAGGGTTATGTGTTGGCCCACCCCAATATCCACCCCATCTCTCATCTGCTGGAGCATTGGGATTGGTCCTGCAGACCCAAAGCTACAGGATCTTCACGACACAGGGCAGCAACAGGATGTCCAAGGAGAGTCCCAGGTAGGGCCCAGCATGGGTGGTGTAGCAGAGGCCAGGGGCCTTGGAGTGGCCCAATGATTCTTTGTGATAAATGCCTGCATGTAAAAATGCACAGATAAAGGGGTTTACTGCTGTGTCACACTGCAGCTTCCACGATGAGAATTTCCCTTTCTCTCTCTTTTTTTTCTTTTTTCTCTTAAATTTTATTTTGTTTTATTCTGGGCGATGGGGAGATGGGTGGGATCAGGAGGCATGATGTGGAAGACACAAAGAATAAATAAAAAGAAAGTGAGAGAGAGAGAGAGAGAGAGAGAGAGAGAGAGAGAGAGAGAACGCACTTGCTGCTCTTGCAGAGAGTCTGAGTTCAGTTCCTAGCACCACAAAGTAGCTAACTGTCTGTAACTCCAGGTCCAGAGCATCTGACGCCCTCTTCTGGCTGCAGATGTCACTGCACGCACGTGTTGCACATACATAATGCAGGCAAGACACCCATATACATAAAAGAAAAAGTCGGGCGGTGATGGCGCATGCCTTTAATCCCAGCACTCGGGAGGCAGAGGCAGGCGGATCTCTGTGAGTTCGAGGCCAGCCTGGGCTACCAAGTGAGCTCCAGGAAAGGCACAAAGCTACACAGAGAAACCCTGTCTCGAAAAACCAAAAGAAAAAAAAAAAAAAAAAAAAAAGAAAGAAAGAAAAAGAAGCAAATGTTTAAAAAGAAGGAAAGAAAGAAAAACTAAACAACAGATGCTGATGAGGATTCAGGGGAAAATAAATCCTTACACACTGCTGGGGGGAAGGTAAACTACTTTAGTCACTATGGAAATCAGTGTTGAAGGTCCTCAGAAACTCTAAAAATAGACCTACAAAATGACCCAGCTTTACCACTCCTGGGAATATGCCCAAAGGAATCTAAGTCAACATGCCACAGATAACCTTTCACATCCACGTTTATTGGCGTACTATTTCCAAAAACCAAGATATGAAATCGACCTAGATGCCCATCAATAGATGAAGGGATAAAGAAAATTATTACATGTACACTGTATAATTTTATTCAGCCATAAAAATGAAATTATCATCTTTTTAAGGAAAGGGATGGAACTGGAGGTAAGTTAAGCAAAATAAGTCAAACCCAAAAGGACAGATAATGCATGTTTTCTCTCACATAAACAATCTGTATTTTTAAAATATGTACATATAATGTGGTGTGTGTGTGTGTGTACGTGCAGAAAGCAGACAATTTGAGGGCAGAAGGGGATCAGTGAGGCATAGGATAGGAGAGAAAGAAAGGACAGTGTGGGAGGGTGGTATATAAGCAAAGTACAATGATGCATGTATGAGAATGTTATAAGGAAACCCATTATTTTATTTAACTAAAAATTAACTTCAAAATGGCGGCGGCGGCGGCGGCAGCGGCACATGCCTTTAATCCCAGCACTTGGGAGGCAGAGGCAGGCGGATCTCTGTGAGTTCGAGGCCAGCCTGGACTACAGAGCGAGTTCCAGGACATCCAGGGCTACACAGAGAAACCCTGTCTCAAGAAACAAAGTACTTGTTGCTCTTGCAGAGGACCCAGGTTCAGGCTCCCATGTAGTGGCTCACAATTGTTAACTCCATTTCTGGGGGATCTAATACCCTCTTGTCCTCTGTGGGCACTGCACATGCATATACACATGCTGTCAAAATACTCATATATGTAAAATAAAAATAAATAAATGCCTTTTTTTTTTTAATCAATGTTCAGCAGAAAAGGGGCTTGGAAGGAGCAGATGAAGTAGTGAGTGCTAAAAACATAGGCTCTTGGAGCCAAACAGCTCACGTTTGAATCTGGGCTTCCTCACCTAGAAGCAGTGTGATGCTGTGTGGTCCTTGGGGGTTTCATCCACATCAGTACTAGGCACAGAATATTACCAGCTACCGCTCGACAGAGTTTGAAGGTTTATAAATTATGTAGGGTCAGATGCTGGCAAAAAAAATAAGCACTCAATTTTTAAACAACTTTGTAATAAAATAGAGATGATTGTTTATATTATTTTTAAATGTCTTTTGTTCCTTTAAAACATAGATCAAAAATATTACATATTAATTATTCAATTAGGAAAAATATACCATTCTTGGCAGCCTTTTCTGGGGCTGTTTTCTTCTCAAATTACTCAGTCATGCTCCTAAGGCTTGCCATTCAGAAGGGCAAGCCTTTCTTTTCCTGGGTGTTCCTGCCCCCTGTCGGAAATTAAGCGTACTACAGAAATCGGAATGCTTTGAACAAAGCTTTTCAACAATACAGCCGCCTCAATCTGGGGGTAAGCCCTGTAAAGAATTATTTGCTTGAAAATATGTCTACTTACTTCCGTGCTTCGAATTTCCTACACAACTTCTGGCAGCAGGAACCTGTCTGAAATAATTCAGGGGACAGCTTTCACACCAAGTCCCTGGGCATATGCCCCCTTCAAGAAAGCTGGTGCCGGGGATGGGAGGATAAGCAGGGAGTCCAGTCCACGCTCTCATGGCATACACAGACCAGCAGAGCAGACTCTTGAGTGAAGAGAAGCCTGAACGTGGAGTGATGAGCAGTGTGGATCCCGGCGCGCCTGCATCTTAGAGCACCAGACCACATACCGTCAAAGGAGCCTGTCGTGTAAGAACTGGCAGAACTGGCCAGTCAGGTCAAGAGGAAGCCACGGTCCTTTCTGAAAAGCACCACTTGAATGTGCCAAGGCAGGGCAGCCAGTTTAGGCAACAGCCAGAGAGGAACTGAGCTGGGTGGGCACAGTGACGCAGACCTGGAATCCCAGAACTAGGGGGCTCTGGCAGAAGTCTCCAGTTCGAGGTCAGTTGGGGCTGCTGGGTGAACCTTGTCTCAAAATGAAATACAGAGGATGTGTGTCTGTTGGTAGAGAGCGCGCCTGGCATGTGCGATGCCGCTGTTTCAGCTCCTGGTACCACAAAAAGTTTGTTTGTTTGTTTTTTATTCTACAATACCAAGGGCCAAAAAGTCAGTGTTAGCTCTTAAGGGAGTGTAGATAAGGGAGTGTAGAATAATACTAAATGTATCCATTGATGGAAATACTGGTTTGGGGTCAAACCAGGGCCAGCTGATTAGGTGCCACTTCTCAACCTCTCGGAACAGAAATCAATGTCTGCTTCTGAAGGCTATTGTAAAAAATAAGTGAGCAGTTATATTTTGTAAATTATAAAATTAACAAGCATTAACATATGAACCAGGCTGTTACTTATTAAGTGTAGATTTTTAATTTTTCCTTTGAACAAAAAGTTGTAACTATGATGATTTTGGGCTTTGTTTTTTAAGAAAGGACCTCGTGTATCAGAGGTTGGCTTTAAACTACTTACGTTGGGGCTGGAGAGGTGGCTTGGTGGTTAAGAGCACTGGCTGCTCTTGCAGAGGACCTGGGTTTGAGTCCCAGCACCCACACTGTGGATCACAACCATCTGTAATGTCAGTTCCAGAGGATCCAATCCTTCTGACCACAGATACCAGGCACACTTATGGCGTGTGTGCGCGCGCGCGCACACACACACACACACACACACACACACACACACACACACACACGTACAGGGAACGCATACGCATAAAATAATTATTTTCATTTATGCCTATGTGTGGATGTGTGCACATAAGTGCATGTGTCCTAAGAGTCCAGAGGGGGAGACACTGGATCACTTCCAGCTGCATAAGTGCTCAGAACTGAACTCAGATCCTTCCTAAGAACACCAGCCTTCCTAGCTGCTGAGCCACCTTGCCAACTCCCTAATTTGACTTTTGTTGGTGAGGAGGGAACCTCTACACAGCCAAGGCTGACCGTGGACTCCATGCTCCTGCTCTGCTTCACGAGTGCTAGGATTACAAATGTACACTACCACATATGTGGCTTAAATGACACTCTTTATGACCCCATTCCTGCCTGAATCAGGATTGATTCCTTCGTTAGCAATAGTCAATATAAGTGGTTCTGTTTTGTTGTTTTGAGTGCCAGCCCAAGCTTTCTCACTTCCCTTCCGTCACCAAGGCTATGCATTCTTCCTTTCAAATACATAATGCAGACCTTGCTGATCCTAAAAGGCTAAGCTCAAATCCGCTGTCCTTCTCGGACTCCTTCCTTAACCACATGAAGAAAAACTGTCCTTTTGACCTCACAGAGAACTGGACTTACAGCTGCATTCTGACACTCTCTCCTGGTACTGCTACTTCAGTGTTTTCTGAAGTTTTTCAGGAGCTTGGCCTGGGCTGGAAAATATCCTGCAGTCCCTGGAAATGACAGAGAAATCCTAAATGTCCCTTGATGAGCTTATCTAAGTTATTTCCAAAGTGATCTCTCCTCAAGCCATGAAGTCTCCTTCGTGACAATGAAATAATGCTATCATCATTACAACAGGATGCTGAGATACATATAAACATAATCTTAGTTCCTCTTGACCTAAGACCACCACTTACTGAAGAAAAAAACTACTATTATGCCTGTTGATGAATTGGAAAACTGAGATCAACTTGCCCAAGATCACAGAGCCAGTAGTTGGCACACCTAGAGGATCAATGCCAGAACCAACCAGTCACCTGTGCTGTAGTGACGCCCTGTTCTCTTCCCTCAGAGCAAAGGCAGAGAGGGCTCTACCAGGCAGGCTGCCTGGCTCCTCCAGGCTGGCTAACACCACAACCGTGAACATTTGTGGTTCAGGGTTCTCCAACAGCCGATGTCAAGTAGGAAGGTAGCAGGAAAATATCATGGATAGAGAGTGTCTTAGGGGTTCTGTCGCTATGAAGAGACATGACCATGGCAACTCTATATAAAGGAAAACATTTAATTAGGGCTTGCTTACAGTTCAGAGGTTCAGTCCATTATCATTGTGGTGGGGCGTGGCGGTGGTGCTGGAGAAGCAGCTGGGAGTTCTACATCTTGCAGGCAACAGAAAGTGATCTGAGTGTCACGCTGGGCCTGATCAAAGGAGACTTCAAAGCCCACCCCCATAGTGACACACATACTCCAACAAGGCCATACTTCCTCCAACAAAGCCACACCTCCTAACAATACCACTCCCTATGAGCTTATGAAGACCAATTACATTCAAACTACCATGGACACCGACAAGGACTTTTACTCCAGTGGCCTGGCCAACTCTACTGGAAGAAAGTTTTATTTAAAAAAAAAAAAATTTTTTTTTGACAAGGTATCTTCCATTGCCCTGGCTGTCCTGGAACTCATCTGTGTACAACAGGCTGACCTTGAAATCACAGAGATCCGCCTGCCTCTGGCAATGAACCTTCTTGGAGGTACTCTGATTACCTCTTGCTGTTTGCACAAACAGGTATTTCCATTCCTGTGGTAGTTTGAATGTACGTGGCTCCTGTAAACTCATAGGGAGTGGCACTATTAGGAGGTGTGGCCTTGTTGGAGGAAGGGTGGTCTTGTTGGAGGAGGCTGGATGACGCACACCTTCTGTTGGAAGTGTGTCACTGTGGGGCAGGCTTTGAAGTCTCTTTTTCTCAAGCTTCCTTCAATGTGACAGTTGACTTCCAGCTCCAGCACCATGTCTGCCTGCAGACTGCCATGCTCCCTGTCATGATCATAATGAACCAAACCTGTGAGACTACCACCCTCAATTAAGTGTTTTCTTTGTAAGAGTTGTTGTAGTCATGGTTTCTCTACACAGCAATAAAAACCCTAAGACAATTTCTTTCATCATCTGTCACTGCCAGCCTGGGAATGGAGGTATCAACAACTTCTGACATACTTGAGTCACACGGGAATCTCATTCTCAGTAGGGATAGGTAAAACACATGTGTTCCTCAGAATCCCACGATACTGGGCCGATCTGCAGACTACACAATGATGGCACTAGCCCAGAGCAGTTCTCCCTGTAAGATCCTGTTAGTGCTTAGGAATCTCCTTCCAAATATACACATTCTGCAAATCAACTATGGGGCACCTAGTGTGAAGAGCACACTTCAAGGCCACAGAAGCCAGTGCTAACCCAGGGTTTGTTCTTTGTTGTCTGTTTTGCCCAAATGACCTATTCCATTTGTTTCTAGGGTACTGAAGTATTTTTGTAGACAATAATATGGCATGGACAAACTATGTGCTCACATCCTACCGTATTTCCTTCCCAATGGAATCAGGACTGGGTTTTCCTCTTCCTCCCCAGAACTGTCTTTCCATCTGAAGGTCCTATGCTCACTAGCAGTCCTACCCAACTGTGCACACTGTGAGCACAATGAATGTGAGACTGCCTTAGAAAAACATGTACGTCGGCAAAAGAGTGGCATGAATGTTACGGGAGTAACCAATTGCTGTCTGATTAGATTTAAAGCCTGATTCACAAGACAGAAGTCCACTATCAGCCAGGCGGTGGTGGCGCACGCCTTTAATCCCAGCACTCAGGAGGCAGAGGCAGGCGGATCTCTGTGAGTTCGAGGCCAGCCTGGTCTACAGAGCGAGATCCAGGACAGGCACCAAAACTACACAGAGAAACTCTGTCTTGAAGACAAAAAAAAGTCCATTATCTAGCTAATCTTAGGCACTAGGAGAACCTACTCTATTATTCTGCTAAATAAACAGTAATAAACTAGCCAGCTAAGTCAGTGTTTCTCAACCTGTGAGTCATAACCCCTTTGGGGGTCAAACAACTTTCACAGGAGTCATATATCATATATTATGCATATCAGATATTTATACTACAATTCACAACAGTAGCACAATTACAGTTATTAAGTAACAACAAAAATAACTTAATGGTTGAGTTTCACCACAACATGAGAAACTATATTAAAGGGCAGTAGCATTAAGAAGGTTGAAACACACTGCTCTAAGTTCTTATCTTTATACTGATAAATTATCTCAACCTTCACCAGGGAAGCTCTTTTTGCAATAGATAATTATAGAGACCCACAGCTGGTCAGGTCAAACAAGAGACAACGGGTACTCGGTTCCAAGTGGGACACCTGTCATCACAGCCCTGGCGTAGTTCCTTTTCTGTTGCTGTGACCAAGGAGTCAGTCACGGCAGGGAGCTGTGGCAAAGATGGTGCCAGGGCAGGAAACTCCCAAGCAAGAAGCCACAAGAGCATACTAGAAAATGGCACAGGCCTTTAAACCTCAAAGCCCACCTTCAGTGACACACGTCCCCCAACAGGCCATTCCTAAGCTTCCCCAGATTACCACCAACTGGGGACCAAGTATTCAAATGCCCAAAACGAGGACAGACATTTGTAATTCAAACCACCACACATCCCCCTTCCCTGAAGGCCCAGTGATCATTCTGGAAGAGTGGACTGTAAAGTTGTTACTCTGTTGGTCAAGGAGGTCCCAGAGGCCACCACAGCTTCCTATGCCAATGTTTGTATTGGTTAATGCACTACAGATGACCTGAGATTAAATGTGTCAATGTTGCGGGAAGGAATAAAAAAAGTCTTCCTCTTGAATGGATTTGACTAAAAGTGTGCCCACATTTGCACTCTCT